>PNEQ01101876.1:0-41049 GCA_003012365.1 Medauroidea extradentata | reverse complement strand
ACACACTAAAACCAAATTGAGAAGGTGAGAAAATGTTGTTTTCTATAAAATTATTATTTAACCTGATGTATATAAATCTTTCAAAAATGTTTGAAAAAGTAGAAAGAATAGCAATAGGTCTATAGTTTTCTAGTTTAAGAGCTGTCGACGTGCCGTAAGTAGAGACGGGAAAAATTCCCGTGTTCACTGACATGTAGGCTAGCCTGCAAGAACATGTGTATATTCAAGCAGACATTATCTGCTCACTGGCTGCTCGATGACGCAGTGATATGGGCCTGCATAGTTGCTTCTGTACTATTGGCTAAGCGACTTACAGCAAGTGTCAAGTAAGTCACGTGCCAATAAAGTGGCACGAACTTAGAGTTGTTGGAATTCTAGCTTGGTGCCAAAATAAAACGCGAATTTTTCAGGTCTCTATCCGTAAGGCATGAAACAAAATGTGTCAAACTCACACCTCTATTCATGAGTACTTTATTTATTGATTTTTTTTTGTAATTTTAGATTTCTCAACATTTAGTTAAGAGTGAGCGATAATCACCCTCTTGCATTTTTGTATTTTGTGTCATAACTTTCTTTCTATGTAAATTTTTGGAACTTTAACCTATCTGCGGAATGTAACAGATTGATAGAATTTTAGACAGAGAAAATTTTTAATCTCTGTTTACAGTTGTTACAGATCGAATTGTTGTTAGAAAATTCTTATTGCTTTCTTAACAGCAATTCTGTTTGTAACAACAGTAAAGGGAAATAAATATGTATGGCATCTAAAACTCTATAAATATGTATTATATTCCGTAGTTAGGTTATAGTTCTAAAAATTTACCCAGAAGAAAAGTTATGACACAAAATACAAAAATTCAAGAAAGTGACTTATAGCTAGGGCCCGGTAATTTTCGCGAAAAGATGTTTGCCCCACTTTGTTTCAGTGCCTTACGCGCACACCTGCAGCTCAAGTTCATGGCTATTGACAGAGTGTTTTTGTGCAGAGTCGTTATTCATTTGACTGTGCCAATCAGTACACGGATAGCTGCGACACAACACGTCTGTGATTTGCGGGTTTAACCTCCACACGCTGGGTGTTACGGCATCCAATCACTGACCACAAAGCAGAGATGCAGGTGCGCCCGTAAGGCACTGAAACAAAGTGCTGCAAAAATCTTTTCGCGAAAATTACCGGGCTCTACCTATAGCTCACTCTTACGGTGATACTTATGTGGACCAAATTTCACCAAAATAAACTTTTTTCCCTGTCTGCTTTGGTGTCTGACGTGCACATCTGTAGCTTCGCTTCATAGTTATTAGCAGCGTGTCTTTGTAAATTATGATTAGGGCTAGGAAAAATTCACGAGTTCAATGACCTGCATGCAAGAATCCAATGTCCTATGTATACTCAAGCCCCGTCTATTCGTTCACTGTCTGCTGTCTGAATGAGTAGCAGGTAATGGACAAATGGTAGGGCTTCCGTATACACAAAATAACGGATTCTAGTTTGTTGGTCGTTGAACTCGCGACATATTCCTAGCCCTAATTATGATGTAAATATACCAATCACTATTACTGCGATACAACATGCCTGTAACTACCCCAGGACACGTGATAGTTAAAACACCCAATCACTGACTGTGAAGCAGAATTTCAGATGTGCACGTAAGACACTGAAACAATCTGAGGCAAAATTATTTTCGCGAAAATTCATGGCCCTACCGATACATAACCCATAGAGGCACGATTATTCCGCGTATTGATTCTAGGTCAGGTTGAATGTCACTAACGTATACTTCACGACTCCTACGATTAAACGAGAGCTGTTTTAACACACATTTGACAACTGCAAGCCAGTTATAAGTAAGGAAACAAGTCGTGGGGATATCACGCGCTGCACGTTTGTACTGATAGAAACCAATGGATATTTTGCTTCAGCATGTACACGCATAAAACTGAGTAGTCTAGGCTGTTGCCAGATGAATATGCGAAATACTCGTGCCTCTAAAATCCATGTCGTAAAAGCAAGAAATTAGAAATACTTAGATATTCGCAAGTATACTACTGCCGGTAGTGGAATTAAACGGACACAGTAAAAAAATTTGCAGTTTTACAAAAAGGTTTTTCGGAAACCAGTTTCCAAAAAAAATTTTTTTTTGGTAACACAATTTACAAAAAAATTGTATTTTTACAAACTTATTTGTATATTTACAAACATTTCTGTAAATATACAAACAAATTTGGTATATTTACAGCTAATATCTGGTTAAGTTTACAACATTTTTTTTTGTAAAATTACGAAATGTTTTGTAAAATTTGTCAGGTCTCCTAAATTTATTTTGTTTCAAATCGAAAAATTTGCTCACTAACGTTTATTTTACTAGTTCGCAAAGGTGTTTACGATATTTGTAACCACTTTAAAAGGATTCTGACATCTTACTTTCATTGCCTGACTTACTACTTTCTGATATTAGTTTACAAGATTTTCCTGTAAATTTACAAATTTTATTTTACTGTGAATGAGGTTATGTCACCTACAAATTTGTAATCTATTTTCTGTGTACTATACAGGACCGCCATCCTTCACATCTGTCCTTAATACATGCACCGACCTACTCCACTTAAAACCACGAAGGACAGAGAAAGCATTTCTAGCGCGGTTTACATTAACTGTGTACGATTTCCTTCTCTTATTGGCTACGAGAGTAAGCAGTCATCTTCATTTTGTTTTTCCTTCCCTTCTTTCAAGTCCCTTCATAATAAAAGAGGTTAAGTACAGTTGAATATTCATCACTGGTCTCTCCTTCGACAATTCCAGGAATATAACACAGTTTAGGTAATCACCTTTGCGTTAAACTGTACAAAATAAATAGGTTTTTCTTGCTAAACTATTCCGCATATGTCCATAGTGCCAATGTAAGAAAAGAAAACACATTTCGTACATGAACGCGATCTCGTGAAGACACCATGCTCATTCAAACACTGTTTAGAAGCCCTCGAACATAGCAATAATAGTAATAATAATAATAATAAGAGGCATTTTCAGACTGCAATACTTCAAAAAGTACCTACCGAATGTATGTGAAACTCAAATAGAAACGTGCAGTGAACTTTACCAGACTTTCCATCAATAAAACCATATGGTCACTGCTTAAAGTCCCATAGTAAAAAGGGAATCCTGCACACTAGTTCAGAGTTTTTCTCGTTGTGGCGATTTTATACGATTTTATACGTGCTTTAAGAGTGCGTGGTAGATAAATAAACGTTGAAAACATCAGTTGATTTCTACGCTTTTTTCGAAGTCAATATGGGTAAATTACTCATTGATTATCCTAGAAAATGGTATTTGCCAACTTTATGAGTAAATATTTATCCAGAATTACTCATTCGTTACGCGTGATCTCTTGCGTCAGAGATTGTGCCTCAGAAGTTCGTAACACTGGAAACAATTTTGTTTAAAACGTTACATAAAACTATTGTCTAGGATTGCTATTGTTTAACATTCGCAAATTGGCTTCCAGAAACCTACAGTCATAGATTAATTATTTTAGCGTTGAATTATGTACCACGTCTTCTTAAGGGTGGATTTATAGCTCCGTCACTTCAGAGCTCTAAGGACTCTTCCCTCGAAACCTGTGAACACGGAGTTTAATTGGTAAATCAATGTTCAAGAAAATTCAAATGAACATTAAAAGTGGCAAAGTTTCTGAAGATGTTTTAGGTAAATCGCTGTTTGATAGTACAAGATAATTTTAAAAATTAAAAAATTTTGAAGCAGTACTTTTGATATTCAATACTTAATCAAACTGCGTGATGAAACGTTTGATAGGCACATTCTTATATGTGCTTATTTCATAATGATTAGAGGCAGCAAAATTTCGTGAGTTCACTGAAATGTAAGCTTTTCTTCTCAGACATCTGTATACTCGAGCGAATATTTGCTCCACATTGGCCACTTGCAGTTTGTTGCTTTGTTGTATTTGGCTCAGAGCAATCGATAAGGTATCGAATTTGGCGAGGGAATATTTTTAAATATTACGAATTTACAGAAGATAGAATTATAGTTTGTGCTCGAAAGAAAACTCGAATTTTTCAGGTCTCAAATTATAATTAACTTCAATTAAAAGAATTGTGATAACTTATACAACTGTTCAAGTACTAATCAAACTGTATTTTTAGATTATATCAAGTTACGTTATGTTTAGTCTGTTACTGTAGGAAAATATATATGTTAGGTTAGATTACATTCGCAACTGGCCAGGTCAGTCAATGCACTTGTAACTACAGTGTAAAAAACATTCCTAAAATGTTTAGGAAGTAATTAACTTAAACGCAGTATGAAACAGTTACTATACTTCCGTCTTGTAAATATGCAAACTTTTACACTTGTTACAATACAAGTTTGGTAACTTTAGTATACATTTGACTGTTTTATAAAATTTTTAGGAGTGCTACCATGGATGTCTGGGAAACAATTCCAACATACCTACTTTCTTAGTGCTCCTATACGCACATGTCGCAAATTTACAAATTATTTTTTAGAGCGTACAGACACGAGAAATTCGCGGGAAAACTTGACTGTTTACTAGACTTCAACGTGTTGTGCAAGACAGAAGATTATCGATATTGGCAATCGTCTCTCTGGAGCGCTGTTTCTGACCTCAACATTCCCAGCTAAACCGAACAAACCAAACACAGAATGCAAGTGATTTGTCCCTAAACTGTTCACACGTATCACAATTTGCATCATTCAATAATATTAGGAGAAATAACTTCAGTTTATTGGAGAATTTGTTTGCTTTACATATTTTAGCAACTTCCCATCGTCTTTACATGTAACACATATGACACCTGCGTTTTCCCAACGCTCATGGGTAGCCGACAACTGATGCCATACATACATCTGCGTGTAGGAAACCAGTACTTGAGATAAGAAGTCTTTGTTGTCCAGTGTGGACAGCACGACGTTGTCACATAAACTTCTTAAATCCTGTTCAGAAAAAAATAATCAATTATTTTAGATGTATACTGAAAATTGCTCAACTAGTAGTTGTTAGATCGAATTTTATGCTTGTACAATCTAGTTTTTGTGTACAGAAGTTTTTACAAAATACACAGAATTCTAGATTTATCTATTTTATAACTGATCAATAACATGTTGAGTAATGTACAGAAATATAATTCCCAGTGAATAAAGATGCAATGAATCTGTTGAATAAATAGATATTATCTCACGTGTTAAAAGTTAAAATAAATTTGCTGTTATACATTTCAAACTTTTAAATTTAATAAAAAAAAATACGTGGTCTCTCTCTCTCTCTCTCTCTCTCTATATATATATATATATATATATATATATATATATATATATACATATATGTATGTATATATACATATACACATATACATACATATATGTGTGTGTGTTTGAAGCGTATACGTTAATGTACCGTTCATTTGACTATGTTGTAACTTTGGCGAGTTTGTGCATGGACTAAATAATTTGGAATATTCATGCTTCCCGCATGGTTAGCTATACGTGGCCTGTTGACGCCTCGGAAAACAGTTTGTTTTATTCGTGTGCGCCAAACAGAAAAACAAAAAAGAAAATATTGTGTATCCAAATACATATCAATCAAAATATTAAAACTACACACACTCTCTTTCAATGAATGGCCTTGCAACACTGGGTACGAAGCCGAGGGCAGCGGCCAAAACCAAGTTTTGAATAAAAATTTTTCTTGTCTCTGTATGTGAGTTAGTTTTTACAATGGACAAGATTTTAAAATAGTGTAAATTTGACATTGGTATATCACAACGCACTAACTATGCTACAGTTTTATTTGTTAGAGTTTGTAATTTCGAGTGAAATAGTATTGTTTACAAACCTAAAAAACTTAAATGTTTGCTTTCGAGCAGATTTTTTTGTTAATCGTCCTGGATAAAATTGTAAGTGAATTGTTATCCATCTTATAAGAGTTGCGATATTAATATTCAAGCTAAAAATGTGTTATAACAAAAGGCACATGAGCCAATTATACCATCTTTATCATTTAAAAATGTTCAACAAAAATTTATTCCCTTAATTTGTTTTACGGAACTCTTTTAACACTGGATACAATATATATATATGATCCAGGGATGGGATTTCAGGACAAAGCTAGTGATAATTTGTGAGTGATCACACTAACATTTTGTTTCAAATATTAGCAGAAACGTGTATTTAATCGTGAATGTTTGCAACTCCCTTTTCACAGTAACCGAGCCACCAATCTGGAGCATCAATCGCTTGTAATAAGAGAAGAGAATTAGAACCTGGAGACTATTAATTTGAGGCAGTGGGGAGGGACGTAAATAGAAGTTTGAATCAAACCGAAAATCCAATCAGACAACTTTTATTTTCAGATTGTGAGTTGGGATTACCAGTGGAATTAAAAGGAAGCTGGAACTTTGAATGAAATATGATGCTATAAATTGCGTAATAAATTTACTGCATTTAAAAATGATCTGCTCGAAATGCTTTCCTCCATTTTTAATACACAATTTAGTTATGAATAAACGATAAAATATAATTTTTTAGTCGACGTGCATTGGTTATAAAAATCTTTAACAGTAATTAAGTTTTTTAAAACTGCAACATTTATCTTGTCAATTATAGTGGTATAGTATAGTATTATAAGTTACGTCACAGTAAGGCCTCGGCATAACACCTTAACACAGCATGTTAGATATATTTGTTATTTGATTTTTTGAAATCCTGAGAATAAAGATATAAAAATTGCTACTGTAAAAATATGTCTTTCTACCTAATCCATACAGCTCACGCACGCCAACAAATTGCAGCGTAATTTTACGTTTATATTACAGTTGTCATGTTTATAGCGTAACGATACGTAAATATAACTTCTTCTGTGGACCTGCACTTTTAGTATTTACCTCAAAATAAAAATAATAAGCAAAAGAAAATAAAATAATTGAGTACCTTAGATGAAGCCAAGCCTTAACATTACTATTTGGTTTAAGTTTAAAATACTTAAATACAAAGTAATTTGCACAGAATAGCCCATAATTCTACAGGATCATAATGATCAGATGTATGGTCACATTAAATTGTTTATATTCTCGGTAACTATTAAAATTAAACTGTTTCTTTTTAAGAGATGGTGGTATATCGCGAAAATTTTTTGAGCCAACATACCCTTGTAAATACTGTGATTTCTTGTCACATGTATGATTGGGCGATCTACGTCTGACACAACCTAGCTGTCTGCAGACCAATAACAGGCATCAAATATTACAATAGCGGGATTCTTATTGGCTCAGTCAAATACGGCAACAGCTTCACGTACAAGCGAAAGCCAGTCGTCTTTTCATAAGTTAAACGTACGTTGAAACCAGCAAACAGTCAAGTTGCGATAAAGATATTCTAATAATAATTAGTTCTGCTACAATTCATAGGTAAATCGTTACCACCAATAAATTTTACTCAGTCAACAGTTTCTATTTTACGATTTGGGCGTAGAGGCGATATGACAGTACATGTGCTGGCCGGCGTCGCTCGTAACGCCTCACCACCGATTTTCGCCTTACACACACACAAACAGTCTTCACCAGGCGGCCTCCTTAAGGGCGCGATATACTGCAATTTTCATCACAATTTTTTTTTATTTGTACCAGATTTTTTTTTTATTTTAGACACAAAATATGACAATATTTAGCTTTTATGAAAATTGTTTATCTCACATAGTGTTCGTGTAATGGCTTGTTAAAGTCATATTTTGCATGTTTCCGTTTTAAGGACTACACTAAAACCAACTGATATACCAAACTAAAAAAAAAATCACAGTGGATAAAGACATTGCAGGCTACAGTGTTATGCTCATAAAAATAGAGAATAAAAATTATTTGTATTTAAAAAAAAATTGAATTTTTAAACTATTTATTTGCAATTTCAGGATTTTTGTTAAATACAAATAATTTTTATTGTCTATTTTTATGAGCATGACGCTGTAGCCTGCAATGTCTTTATCCACTGTGAATTTTTTTAGTTTGGTATATCAGTTGATTTTAGTGTAGTCCTTAAAACGGAAACATGCAAAATATTACTTTAACAAGCCATTACGCGAAAACTATGAGAGATAAAAAAATTTCATAAGAGCCAAATTTAGTCACATTTTGTGTCTTAAATAAGAAAAAAAAATATCTGGTACGAATAAAAAATAAAAAATGGTGATGAAAATTGTCGTAGACCGCACCCTTAATATGTTACTTGTCGTAAACATATTCTTTTAGTATTTAACTATTATTTTGTAAGCAATAGGTCCTAGTTCCCGTGAAACACATATTTCTGGAATCTTCTGTACGGATTCTGCTGGAATCACAACGGCGTAACGATGCGACACTAAAATTTCTCGTTATTGTGAATACTTAGTTCGGCTGCCGTGGGACGAGTATTAAAACATATCACATGTAAATAGTCTACTACTACTTATCACTGATCCCTAGTACGACAGCCACCGACGTTTACAGTATTTCCGTATTTTTTTTTTTGTTTATTTGTAATATATATAAAATGCCTACTGGAATTCCGAAATATGGAAATAAATGCAAAATTAAACTTTTCCTTGAAAATATTACGATTTACTAATGATAACCAACAAAAATCTCTGGAAATAAATAAACACAATTTACTACCAAATCACCAGTTCCAACAACATTTGGGTGCAAAATTAAATTCGACTAGAATAAAATCGATATTATTTCTATTCGAAATTCGCTTCCGTCATTTTTGTCGAGGCGATGTCAGAGAAACCTCGGTGCTGATTGGCGGGCAATTTTTTTTTGTATCGTGGCGATCGTGTCGCTTGTGTCGTGGCATTGTGATTCTGGCATTAGTTTTCAAAATTTGAGTTGCATTGTCTGAGCTTCAACTAAGTATTACATACGGCAACGCTGTTCACCCAGTGCGCATGAGCGTCAATCCTGTATCAACTGTAGGGCTATTTGTTTTGTCGAAGACTGTATTTTATGATGACAATGTTCCATTAATTATACCGTAAACTGGGTATACTATGCACCAGCATCTGTAACTTCGCACCACCAACATTATGTTTTCTATGCTGATAGTTGAAAGATAATTGATTGTATTCGACGGTATTAAATTATAATTTTTTAAATACCAAGTCGTGATGTGTCTTTATTTCACCAAACGACATAGAAACAAATATTTTTGGTGGTGCAAAGTTACCCATGCTGGTGCAAATTATTCCCACTTTACGGTACCTTATTGTACCGCAGTACAAAATATTAAATATCGTCAACTGGCGTTACATAAATTTCTGAAGAGCAGCATTAAAACTTTTGAAACTTCCCCGCCTCTGTTAGGGCACTGGGGAACAAAATTCCAATGAAATGACATGTAAATTGTGAGTGGGTTTGATTATCCAAAGTGATGTTCATGACACGAAGTTTCAGCTGGAATCAATTTGTGTAAGCGGTAGAGAAGCCAATAAATATTATTTTCGTTTAGTCACAAAGGCATTAGCAAACTGTGGCATGGGTAATGGGTTATTAGATGGTGAATACTTGGTTTCACACTGAAGCTGTAGTTGTAACATCGTGTCATTTGTAATTTCAGCATAGTTTTTTTTTTTCTAGGAATAGTGGTTAGATTTTTAGTTACGAAATTTTTGTTGAAATTTTGTTATGCCGAACTCTGTGAGATATATGGTGAGGTAGATGTATGCGCAGAGCCTAATTCATTCATCTAGGCACCATAGGCCATTTACAGACTGAATTGTTGTGGACATGCGCCATTGCCATATTATGTCGTCCCAGAAACATAGAAAGATACTAAGAAAAACTAACAACGAAATACGAAAAAAGAGAAAAAAAAGTCGAGTTTGCTGTAGTCGTATTTCGTTGTTAGTTTTTCTTAGTATCTTTCTAAGATTTCTGGGACGACATAATACTGCAATTGTGTATGTCTACAACAATACAATTTGTCATTCTGTCCCATTGTGAGAAACATTCAATGACATTATAGGCCATTTAATCTCGAAGCCCTTACAGCCTCTCTTGTACAGCCTTCCTTACTAACTAGAGCCCTTTTCCCGTTTTCAGCACCACATTATTTTTAATATTTCTCTCTTCTGGCGTACCACTATGTATATTGTCAAAACAGTAACGATATAATGATTTTTTACCTATAGAAAATAATCCATCATTTATACTAATTTAACGATCATATTTTTTTAAATCGTAAACGAGAGCAGATATAAATAAAACCAGTTCCACAATTTTGTTAAGAACAGTGTTTATACTATGTTGAACTTTTTTTTGAGACAAAATGCATAACGTTTTCAGCTAATTATGCAATTAAGAAAATTACCATTATTAAACCAACTATTCAAATGTATATAATTTATTTTGTCTAGGAAAAATTAGGGTACACAGCAAACGCAATTTTTAGCAAAAATGCAACAGTTTTTCGATATATGCCCTCGTTTATGAATAAAAATAATAATCATCGTAAAGCAGTATAAATTATGGATCATTGTCTTAACTGTAATGCAGTTATTTGAAAATTACTGTTAGCAATAACAATATAATTAAACACACATTTCTAAAATGACGAATCTGATGGAAAATTCTTCACCTTTTTTCCCTTCTATAACTGCGCCCCAGTGAAAGTTGCACTGTAGGCTCCGGTCTAGTGGTAAATCCAGCCCTGATATGCCATAGATGCGATAATTATTTCTTAGGTACCATAACGTTGTTAAAGTGGAGTTTTTGTAAACTTCATCAAACATCAGCTTTATTGCACAGCTCAAAACTTTAGTTTGCTAAATTTTTTTTTATTTAAAAAAATAAGCGGGTTACACATAGGCTGTCAGTAGGGACCCTTGATTTTTGCGAATAGAATATTTCACCACTTTATTTCAGTGCCTTATGAGCACACGTGCAGCGTTGCTTTTTCTTCAATGATTGGATGCTTTCGACCCTTGGGGTTCTACCCGAGAAATCCCAGACATGTGGTGTCGCAGTAACCTTATTCCCATTGGCAGAATCAAAGAAATGACGTTATAACATGCTACCAATAAACACCCACGTGCTGGAAAACCCGCGACCAACACCTCCGGGGATGGAAACCGGATCGCCTTGGTGGGAGGCGAGCGGCCTATCCGCGGAGAGAACGTCTGTTTACTGTCGTCTCGGCAGCCGAGGGTTAACGACGCAATGCCCTGCTTCTTTTACGAGGGCGACCAACTGCACTGCTGCTATGCGGACGTCTTTTACGCCCTGCCTTCTGTAACGCGCGGTCTGCTAGGATCTTAACTGCGACACAGCAGTACGGTCTGGCAGAGTCAAGCACTTTCTTATAATTCAGTCACATTTAACACCTACTCATAGACAAAACTTTTTAGTGTTTTTTTTAATATGTGTCACAATGCACGACACGTTTAGTTCTAAAATGTAACCTAGATGTCCGTTCCGACATTTATACTGTACGTTTTGCCTTCCATTGTACCACATATCAGAGCATATTAGCAATTATTACCTACAAATGCCTGACAAATTTTACCATAGTTATACGGAACAGACTATATCGTACCTTCCAATACGCAGTACCGTATATCAAACGTATCGTTCAGAATTTTTTCACTATATTAAAAGGGGGCTGCAGTGGCCGAAGGGTCATACCTAACGCCTCCCATCTAGGCGATCCGGGTTCGATTCCCCGGCAGGGTCGGTCCCCGGATTTTCGTATGCAGGAATAGTGCCGCTGGTCGACGGGTTTTCTCGGGGATCATTCCTTCCCCCCGCCCATTCATTCCGGCGCCACCCCATACTCACCTGAGAACATCGATGTTAAGCACTGACCAAAATATCTCACTCAATGTATTAAATAAAAGGAAAATTCCACGAGTTTAATTACTGTTTTGAGGATTCTCAAGCCTCGTACGTTCGCTCGTTGTCTGCAGTTCAAATGAGAAGCAGCGTTACTATACACAGAGAAGTGGATTACAGCATGCAGGTCGTTGAACTGTGAAATATTCATATTCGTAGTTGCCATTTTGACAGCGTATGTAGCGCTTTATGTCATGTTGGCAGCGTATGAAGGACTTGATGTCATGTTTACAGCATACGTAGGGCTTGATGTGATGTTGACAGCGACTTGATGACATGTTTACAGCGTATTGGAGGTATGATGTAATGTTGACACAGAATCGAAAGTGTAACGCTATGTTGCCAGCGTATTTCAGGGTTAATGTCATGTTGACAACGAGGCCTTCAAAGACGAAACCAGTGCCACAAACTGGAAACGGGAAATAAATCGGCCATGGCCTGTGGTATAAACTCGTCCCAGTATTCGTCTGGAGTGATTTCAAAAAACTAAATAAATCCGGAATGAGAACGATTGGGCCGAGAATCGAACCCGCGAGATTCGGAATATGATTTAAATATGTTACTATTTCCCCACCTCGGTCGTTAAATGTTTGTGTTGTGTAACAGGTTTGATGAGAATATACTACTGTATATATCCAACGCAATTAAATGTTCTCAGAATCAGTTTTTTTTTTTTTTTTTTTTTAATAATTTGTGTGTGGAGATGTTATAATATCGCGGAAATGTTATTTACCAACGTACTCTAGAACATTTTGTGGCATGATATAGCACAAATGATTGACTGAACTGTTCGTGGCACAATTTAGTTTATTACAGACCAATCACAGGCATTTACTAGTGCTATAGCAGATTTCTTATTGGATCATTCAAATGATGCAGTGAATTAACGTACTCGCGACAGCCTGTAGCATAAGCAAACCTTCTGAAATGCTGGGTGTATGTTGAAACATAACAAGAAGTTAAGTTTTCCCGTGATAAATCGCCATTTCCAAACATGTTTACTTTCACAGCAAAACTTCTTCTGGTATCGTCCAATGTCCCAACTTCTGGACTCGCTAGATATTCCTGCTACGACAGCGTGACTCTGTTGAGGAAAAGTTGAAACGTGGTCGATATAAAGAAAAAACAATTAATTTTTTGACGTCAAGCAGTTTTTACAGGCGCTCCGCTCATTTGCATGATTTATGGCCGAGCTTCTGGGAAACTACGAGGTTCTGGGAGATAACACACATCGAACTTTTCCCCCAATATTTTAAGTGCTGATTAATGACGCGTCGTTAAGGATTAATTTTTTTCTTCCGTGCCCCAGATTTAACGGGAAATAAGGCGTACAGCTACAGTTGGATCGAAGAAAGAAGGCACCACAGTGATTAGACCACTCGCCTGCCTACGCGTTCATCCGCAGGTTCGATTCCCGGCAGGGTTGCTCTCCTGGTTTTCCACGTGTGGGAAACATCACAGGCGTTGGCATTTTGTTGCGAGCTACAAATCATTTATTCCCCCGGGGGAGGGGGGGGGTCCTTACGATCCGACGAAACTTCATGTCAACCACATTTCGCCTTCTCTAGCGCAGACCAAAATCTCTCTCATCAGAAAGAATCGTTGAAGAAATACACATCTCATAGTGGTTTTCATATCC
This sequence comes from Medauroidea extradentata, assembly GCA_003012365.1. NCBI lineage: Eukaryota > Metazoa > Arthropoda > Insecta > Phasmatodea > Phasmatidae > Medauroidea > Medauroidea extradentata. The sequence goes on along the minus strand of PNEQ01101876.1, from coordinate 27,518 downwards.
TACAAAATTACACAAGTTGTACGAGATTTGGTTTGTGTTTTATGGACATACATTGTGACTGTAAGTTACTGTAATGAAATTTTATTAGCTTTCATAGATTTTTCTTTATAATTACATTCCGAAGTCCAAATTTGCGTAAAACGATTTTGTGTTAGAAAGGTAAATCAAATGACTTAGAGAAATGAAATAATTCAAACTGGAAAACATTGTCACTGGTTACATCAATGCAAGTATAAAACCTCATTGAATTAATTTTTTTGTTGTATTTTAAAAGAATCATAATTTTTTTAATACGAAAAATTTTCAATACGTGTTCCGAAAACAGTCTATGAGCAGGAGAGCTTTGCCTTAAGCCACGCTCTTTCGTTTCTGTTTTACAGTAATTATTCTTACGCTTAATCAAGAGCAGATATCAAAAACCTGTGTGCCAATTTTGTTTGAAATTATTTCTGTCGTGATAGCTAAATTTTTCAATGCATGAAATTATGCGGTTTCGACAAAAATTTAACTAACCTGAATTTCGTTAATTACATAATTAGTTAAAACCATAGTATTAACTGCCTTCAGAAAAATCAAACAACGTAAAGGAGACGATTTTAAACAAAACTGCTAGACAGATTTCTTATATCTGCTCACGTTTAGGCGTAAGAATTATTGACAAGATGAGTATTCAAGGATATTCGCCATTGCTTGCGTAGAAAGATGCATGCCGGATCCATACCGCGAGTTTATATGGCCTTTGAAGGAATTTTGCAATGGGGATGTATGACAAGATGAGTATTCATGGATATACGCCATTGCTTACGTATATGGCGTATATCCATGAATACCGTACTCATCTTGTCATACATCCCCATTGCAAAAATCCTTCAAAGATAGTAAGAATTATTGTCTTTATAAAACTGGAGACTAGAGAACATGGCTTTAACTGACGTTTTTAGAGTTAATTTATGTCCTATAGTAAAGATAGCTAGACGGAAAAATTGCGCACTAGTTGGATGCTTGGCGCATAGAGGCGATGAGGCGTATGACGCGCAGGTACAAGTTCACCCTTAGCGTTGCTTTTTTCTTCATGTGCTATGAAACCAAGCAGGTGGGCGAACTGAACGACTACGGCGTATTTACGAAAAAGTCTAGGGAAAGCTAATTTAAAAATTAATCAAAAGTTTTCCGTCATAACCTTGCTTGAGCTTAGAAGTAGTCGTTTTTTCTAACTACCCTGTATCAAAATGCATTCTTTATGTTCAGTAAAAACTGCAAAAAAAGTGCAATTTATTTGTTTTCACCCCCCGATACTGTTTATGTTGAAAAAAAGAAATTCAAATGTGCATTTTTTTCTAGCCTGCTACGTTTAACAGCAAACCCTGTAGTATAAAGTTCAAATAATTAGCATACGCGTGAAGGTCGTAAAATGATTAACTTCCTCTGCAGCGAAAAACCCTCATTTTAATTGCAAATCCAGAAAACAACTGTTGAGAGCACAGGGTAATAATTAGTTTCTATGAAGAGAAGGAGCAAAGGCGAAAGTACGGACGAGAGTTTCCAGAACCTTCTCTGAAGAACCTGTTTCTGAGAACTTGCGACAATCACAGTTTATAAATACCAACGTATAGGACTGAAATAAGTTGTATTTAACACTGACTAATGCTGACTGGAAGGACGTAAGTGTTCACGGCCGACACCAACGATAACTACGGATTAAGGAAAAAATTAAATAACCAAAAAATTACGTAATTTGATTGGTCTTCGTTAATTTATAACTTTACTGACACCGCAAACACACAAAGTGTGAACGTTGGTTGTATATTGGGCAAAAGTTGAACTACAAAAAAAAGCAGTCTCCAATTTTTCGCCCCACAGCGCAGTAATAAATTGACGAAAACACACAAAGTATCCTAATTTATTTCATTTTACATATGGATAAACAATGCAAAATGTTATGTTTTCTTTTCCTCAGAATTTTTATTGTAGTTCCATGACAAGCGTACCATACTTCACCGAAAACTTTTACGTGATTACAAGTTCAAAATTATGAGACACGCTTCTTTATGTAAAAAAAAAAATCGTGGTAATTATGGTGTTCCAATAACATATTTTAAACTGCATAACGAACTATACATGCTGTACTCATTGCAATCCTATGGAGTACATTCTTACATGGGTAAGAAGTTACAGAAAAATTGACATGAATGTTGCGGCAATAATTTAAGTACTACGTGTGGTTTTTGATGGTTTTAAGGTGGTCTTACAACTTTAGATTTTCACTGTGCATGGAAACACCAGGTTTTCGTGAATATTTTTTTTTTAGTTGGGTCTCAGTACCACATGTACAGCTTTGATTTTCTCACTAGCCACGTGTCTCTGTGAGGAGACGTTTCTTATTTCAGGACACCGCACATCTGTGATCCACAAGTGAGAAACATGGCGGGATTTGCTGTTGGCTAATAGGTTTTCTATGACTACTCCCGCATTGCCTTGTCTTGCATTCCGCCACTGCTATCTGAACGCGTATCTACATTTTTAACATTTCATGCACTAAACGCTAGTCTACTGTACTTTGTTACGTTGTTAAATAAGTTATTTCGGGGGAAGATGCGATACTTAATGTATTTTAAAGCATAATGTTTAAACAAATGCACATAAAATATTACGATAGGGTACTATTTTCGTTGGGCATTTGTGTGAGTCACTTCTTCAAATCATCCCCCCCCCCTCCTCAAATTCCTTTTTCCCAAATAGCCTACCAAATCGGCTAAGGCGTTCGAGTGGAGGAAAAATCTTAATTTTATATTTGTATAAAGTATACCTAGTTAGTTTTGTAGATATTAATTGAAAGTATGATTACCTTTTACGAAAATAAAAAATTAGCTCAGCCAGTTTTTCCATAATGGCATTTCAAAGTCTAAATTTACATATTTTTACTTAATGCAAGACTTGAAAACCAGTAAACATAATGAAATGAAATAAAAATGACCTCAAAACGACATTTCAGAGTCTACAGCTTGAAGTGTATAAAAACGTTTTATAAAATACTTTTGGATTTAAAAAATTGCTAAAAGTAAACAAAAATTAGCAAATTTTTAAATTTTTTGTAATTTGGTTTTATATGAAGCCGTAGACCGTAACATGTAGTTCTGATGTTATTTTTTTTTTTTTTTTTCAATTTCATTACGTTTGCTGGTTTTCAAGACTTGCATGAAGTAATGTTTAATTTAGACTTTGAAATGCCATTATGGGAAAAATGGCCGAGATAATTTTTTTTCCATAAGAGGAAAATATATTCCCAAGTACCGTCTATGAAACCAACACTATTTCATACAAATATAAAATTGTAATTCTTGAACATCCTTAATATTTCGGTGTTAAGGGGATGGTGCACGGTCATATTTCATTTACTATGTTTTCTCCACTGCAAGCATTCCTGAACGCGTATCTACATATTTAACATTTCATGCTCTAAATGCTAGTATACTGTATTTTGTTACGTTGTTAAATAAGTTAATTCGGGGGAAGATGCGACACTGAAGGTATTTATTTTAAAGCATAATGTTTGAACAAATGTACACAAAATATTATGATAGGATACTACTTTCGTTGGAAATTTGTGTGGGTCAGTAATGAACTAAAGTTTCTTTAAAAAAAAGTCTATAATAACTAACGAAACGCATAGACCTGTTCACTAAAAAATAAGAAAAACTTACTGGTCACCAACAAATATTTTGCCATTATAGACTTAAACCAAATTAATTTTGTTGTGATTTAAATTTTTTTTTGCTGCCCCAACAAAGTCGTGTAACTACTAAACAAAAAAATTGGTGAGGTCCGTATTGAAAAATAAAAATATATTGTGGCCACCTCAAAACAGAACAGATTCCAGTTCCCGAAACGTCGTTATACTGTCTGTCTGGAAAACTACTGTGTTTCGTTTCGTCTTTGTGTCGTTTGTAGGTTTTCCTGTTCGTGTCTGATACCTACTGTGTTTATGATTCGTTTCATTGTTGTGTTGCATGTTAACTTGGGTTTCTTTTCCTTTTTTTTTTTTATTATTTTCAATCATTATCTGTTTGTTCCTTGTTTTATTTGACCGAATTCCATTTTCTGGATTTTTATATTGTGTATGCATCCTGTTGTCTAAAGCATACTCTGCTTATTTATGTTTTTCTATTATTTTTAGTCTTCTTTGACACTCATTTATTTCGCAATGGAGTATGTCCAAGTGACTACATCCAGTCAGTTTTTTCTGTGTATGACTGGCATCACTCCATTTCCCTCAGCTGAAATCGAACCCTCGAGTAAAAGTAGTAAATTACTTCCATATTGTGGTATTTGAATGATTTTCGCAGCGGGGTTGTATTACTAACTGAATGGTTTTGTTAGCTATACGGCACTGTTAGCAAATGTTGTTGAATCGCAGAAAACACACAGCGACATGTAACAGTCATTGTAGGTTTTATCAACAGTCCCTACCAATGGCATAACTAAAGGTACGTCAATTTCGCAGTTACATTCCAGGTCAGGTTGAACGCCAATAACGTATACTTCATTTTCACGTCTGTGACTTGCTGGTGGCTGTTATGAATCGCTTTTGACTGCTGCAAGCCAGTAGTAAATAAGGAAATAACTCATACGACTATCGCTTGCTACCCGCTTGCAATGTTATACGCCAATGAATAATTGATTGTATCTGGTGCGTGTATAGAACTGAGAAATCTAGGTTGTTGCCAGATGAATCCGCGAAATTTACGCACCTCTACATATAGCCTATACGACAATACTATTCAGTTTATCTTACATTTATATTATCTTACATTTACTGGAGATAAATATACCGCAATATTTCTTATCTCCGAACAAATCTCAGATAATGTGGGAGTAATTTACTATCCAACAGACTGTCATTTAGAGCATGAAATGTCAAAAATATTGATTTCGCCTTCAGGAATGCTTGCATAAGGAAAAATGCTGTAAATTAAGGATGGATTTGCACCTTCCACCTTAAAAAAACACTAACCAATTTCACTGTACGTTCATGTTTCATTGAGATCAAACAGTTTAACTAGGATCTTCGTAATTCGCCACGAAAAGTACGCCCACATCAGGCTTGAAACAAATCAACGCACCGTGGATTTTTGTGATGCAATGAACGTGACGACTAATTAAATTTATAGAAAAAAATTGCAGGCATTTACCCAGGTGTTATGCGCGGGGTTGCGGTTTGGAGAGGTATGGGTGGTGGTGGGGAGAACAAATTTGCACCGTCCCACACATCACACGATCGATCTCAAATAACTTTCTCCCAAAACGAATAATTATTCGCTATCTCGCAATTAGTGAAGTTAATTACAGGGTTCTGCTTGATAAAGGGTTAGGATTGTTAGATGGATGGAGGTATAGGTTATGAACCTTGTTCTTGTTGTTCGTAGTAGAACTTTTAACACAGACGTAGTTTTTAATTTATGCTTATTCATAAGAGTCCACGATTGTTCGCGAAAAGAATTCTGCAACAGTTTGTTTCAATGGTTTATGAGCCCATATGCAGCCGTGCTTCATGGTCGGTGATTGGCTGTTTCTAACTCTCAGCGTCTAGGGTTCTACTCGCAAATCACAGACGTGTGGTGTCGCAGTGACATTGTTCCTGTTGGCCCAGTCGAATAAGCCACGTCTGTGCAATAATACATCCTGCCAATAACCATGAAGCAAAGCTTCATATGTGCACATTAGGCATTGAAACAAACAGTTTCAGAATTATTTCCGTGGAAAATCGTGAGCTCTATTAATTGTTATACACCGTTAGATTTATACAGCGAGTAATATACATTTGTACCATAGATATGTATGTATATGTAAATATATACACCAAGGAACCCGGGTGCCGGATGATGCCGCTGGTCAGCGGGTTTTCTCGGGGATCTCCCGTTTCCCCCGCCCCTTCATTCCGGCGCTGCTCCATACTCACCTCATGTCACCCCTCACCAGCGCTAAAGAACTAGATGTTAAGCGCTGACCAAAACCTCTTCACTCACTCACCAAGGAACCTGGATATATTTCGGATTCATTCAACTGTATGGTAGATTTCAAACTCCTGTACACGAACATTAGTTTCGCTATCGGGTCACAGTTAATGAAACTCTTCCTTGAGGACCGTGCACAAAAAAAACAGCAGTTAGGGGCCGCTGTTTTTCGCGAAAAGAATTTTGCCCCACTTTGTTTCAGTGTCTTACGTATACAGCTGCATTTCTGTTCCGTGGTCAGTGATTGGATATTTTAACTCTCACGAGCCTTGGGATTCTACCGGCAAATCATAGACATGTGGTGTTGCGGGAACGTCATTGTAATTTGCTCAGTCAAATGATAGCCACAGACAATCTGCCAATAACCACGAAACAGAACTGCAGATGTGTGCGTAAGGCGCTGAAACAAACTGGGACAGACATTGTTTTGAGAAATGTTCATGGCCCTAATGACGGTTTATGGCGGGAAAATTTGACTGCCAACTGTGTCTCAACGTACTTTCAGCTTATTAAAAGCTGACTTTTTTCCCTGTACGTGGGGCTGTTACCCTATTTGACTGAGCCAATTAGGATCTCACTTTTGTAATATTGATGCCTGTTGTTGGCCTGCAGGCAGATACGTTGTGGCATACGTGTATCGCCCAGTCATATAATTTTGTTGCGAGAAATTACAGCGTTTTCAAGGGTATGTTGGAACAAATATGTTTGCGATATGCCATCATCTCTATAAATACGACATTCTTCTTACGATAGTAGCATGTCTCCATCTGACTGGGCCTATGATAACTCTGGTACACTACTATTGAATATTTGTGACGTGTCTTTACACAACTGCATAACCATCCGAAAAGCGTAGGCCTACAGGGCGCAGCCCGCTACGCTAGTTTGCAAAATACCTTGGCACGAAAGATTCTTGCTATTTTCCGCCGCATCTAGCTATAGGATATTGTATCCTAGCGTGCAAGTTTCTCAATTTTCCGAATTTCCTTTTCGCCTTCGTGGTCAGTGATTGGATATTTTAACCCCCAGCGTCTTGCGACAAATTACAGACGTGTGATATCGCTGTTATCCTTGTTATGATTGGAATAGTCAAATGGAAAACGATTCCGCACAAATACAACCAGCGAAGGTTAATTCTAAAAAAGTTAGAAAGATCTACGTTAAAAGTTTGTCACAAGGAAAACTTATGCCTAGAGCCACGATTTTATGGCGAAAAGATTTTTGCAACATTTGATTTCGATGCGTCATGTGCACACCTGCAGCTCTGCTACATCGTCTGTGGTTGGATGATTTTACTCTCACTTACCTTGACAAATTATAGACGTACAGACTCACAATAATCTTATTCTTATTGGTGCAGTCAAATGAGAAACGTGTCTGAACATAGACTCGCTGCCAATAACCTTGAAACAGAACTGCCGATGTGCACGTGAGTCACTGAAACAAAGTGGGGCAAAAATCTTTTCGCGACAAAATCGTGGTCCTACTTATGCCGCATTTGAGCGCTGGTATATATAATGTTTGTACACTGACCAATCACAGAGCTTTCCTTAATTTTAAGTTACACAATGTTGATAATTTAAAACGGGAATTTGGTCTATTTTCACTTTAAAATTTTGCTTAATTACTTATGTAATTTCCAAGCCTATTTAAATGTAATTTTACTGCAGTCCCTTAGAGATAGCAGCAAAACTATAGCGGCAGAAATTTTCCCTGTGCCAAAGTTTCCCATAACAAAACTCATATTATTTCTAACCCGTAGTAGACCCAGCCGATAACCATGCAATAGATGTGCACGTAAGGTCACAGAATATTTAGGAATACAGAAGCGAAATAGCCAGTAGGACGGCAAACTCAGTCACACACGCTATCAAAACGGTTTCACTGGCCAGCAATATGGTGGAAACATCTACCGCCAATCAGCGTAAGGCGGCGGTCCTGCTACCCGGCATCCAGGCCAATAGGAAACCTGCCACAGTATGCAGGAAGCAAACAGAATGAGGGATGACAAGAACAACCTCGGGCAGCCAATAAATTGCGAAGTTCGCTCGTATCAAATAAGCCACCACGTCATTTTACGTTTGTAGTACTATTTTGTCTTGTGGTAAGCAGTTGCGGCTCGTGGGTTGTTGCCAGGTGGGGCTGCAGATAGTCGGAACTGTACACTCATGATGAACGCGCCGTACACCAACGACCATTAAATATTTGCCGGCTGCTAGATGTTTTGTGACCACAAGGAGCACCTACACATCAGCGTGTCAGTGGCTGTAGAGTCAACCAGCGCACAACCCTGTACAGTTCTTGGCAACTGCAGCCCTACCTGGCAACAACCCACGATCCGCCACTGGTGGTAAGGCACTGAAACAAAATGATGCAAAATTCTTATCGCGAAAATATCCCGTCCCTAGAGATCCCAGACTCAGATCAATCAGCTGACCACCACGGTGCTAGCTAGACGAGGTCGTCGCAAGGTCGCCTGACCTGTTCGCCTCTTGTTTGCTGTCGTGCGCATAGTTGCCACATACCTATCGACCACTTCTGCTGCTGGTATACACGCATCTGTCAGCAGTTCACGGTCAAGTCACCACTTCTTAACGCCATTGCCAGATACAAGGCGAACACTACATTCTACGAGGATTTATAAGTGCAGACATGCAAAATTCGCGTTATCATTTGGTAGCAAACTAAACTTCACATTCCCATACATAACAGAGCCTCTTCTGAGATTCAATTGGCCACGAACTTTTATGTGTTGTCATTTACGTGTGTTACATCTTTACAGAGACTGGCCTCTCTACCGTGTAAGCATTCTCCGTGGCAAGCCACGACAATATCGGCCAGCGGGAGACGTCGAACGAGCCTATAGTTACTTGGAGTCTAGTCAGCTGTCAGAAAATTACGAGAATTTTGCATGTCTCTATTTATAACACAGTATTGCGTTATTTATAGACCATGTATAGAGATTATGGTATATCGCGAAAAATATTTGTACCAACATACCCTTGAAAACACAGACCAATAACAGGCATCAAATATTACATTAGCGGAGTTTTGATTGGCTCAGTCAAATGAGGTACCAGCTCTACATACAACAAGCCTGTGATTTGAGGGTAAATTCCTAAGACGCTGAGAGTTAAAAACATCCTATCTCTGACCTTGAAGCTGAACTGTAGATGTGCACATGAGGCATTGAAACAAGTGTTTTTTTTTTTACCGCAAACTAGTGACTCTGGCCGTGATCTCTCGTTTGCTCTGCATTTTCTAAAAAAGTATTCTCTTAAGCCTCAAAGATTTCGGCTGTAGAAACTTTTACCTGCGTTGTGTTGTCTCTTGTTTTTTATTTGTTGTACACTGTTCACTTTTTACGTCTGCCTCCATATCTTTCCTCACATTGGGAATCTTCTTTGTGTCTGTATTTTGTGTTCGGGTGTTGTAAAATTCTTGACTGAAAACTATCTTTAGACGGAATTCCTCTGGGATTGTTTTTCTTATATTTTCTGTGATTTTTTGTGCGTTTTTTATATTTTGTCTCTTCGTCTGTCAATACAAGTTTGGTCAACAAAACATGAGCAATGGCGTATGTCCACAGACCAATAAATTCTAAATGTAATCTCCCATTGCAGCAAACATTTAAAAATCTCTTTGTTGAATATGTTTCTTACTACGTTGAATACTTCTTTGTAAAGACAAAATAACTGTACGGTTTCAACTACTTCTTTAATAAAAGAAATTTCGCTATCCAATTAGTCGACACAACATAATTCTTTACCAAAAAACTTGACTAGACAATTGAATCTAATTTCATCAAAATTCTTTTGCTACTTTACATTGATAGAAAATTTTTAATTATCTTGAAAGTAGTAGAAATTAGACATCGTGGTAATAAGGGCGCGGTCTACCGCAATTTTCATCATCATTATTTTATTTTTTATTTGTACCAGATATTTTTTTTCTTGTTTTAGACACAAATTGTGACTAAATTTGTCTTTTATGAATTTTTTTATCTCTCATAGTTTTCGCGTAATGGCTTGTTAAAGTCATATTTTGCATGTTTCCGTTTTAACGACTACACTAAAACCAACTGATATACCAAACTCAAAAAAATCACAGTGGATAAAGACATTGCAGGCTACAATGACATGCTCATAAAATTAAAGAATAAACATTATTTGTATTTTAAAAAAAAATACTGAACTTTTTAAATTTTTAGTTTAAGTTTCAGCAATTTTTTAAAATTCATATAATTTTATACTTAAATTTCATGAGCATGTCATTGTAGCCTGCAATGTCTTTATCCACAGTGATTTTTTTTTTTTTGAGTTTGGTATATCAGTTGGTTTTAGTGTAGTCGTTAAAACGGAAACATGCAAAAATATGACTTTAACTACGCGAATACTATGAGAGATAAAAAAAAATTTCACAAGAGCCAAATTTAGTCACATTTTCGTCTAAAATAAAATAAAATATCTGGTACGAATAAAAAATAAAAAATGGTGATGAAAATTGCGGTAGGCCGCGCCCTTAAGGCGGTCGCCTACCCCACGCAGAAATGCATTGCAGTGTGTTCGAAAGCAGGTATGTTCTACTATACTATTCCCCGTGTGCCCATTGTGCCAACGTACGAAAAGAAAACGAACTTCAGACAAGGTCGGAACCTCATTGTTGAGACGCAACGCTCAATAAAAACACTATTTCTAAGACCTCCAACATGGCTAAATACGGCCTTTTAAGACTGCCGTTCTTCAAAATGTACTAACCGTATGCATGTGAAACTCAGATTGCGACCTGCACTGAACTTAGTAGCCCACTTTCCTATGGTCACCGTTTAATGTCCCATACTAAAAACCGTTCGGCGGGAATCTTGCACGCTAATTCAGCGCTTGGCTCGTTGAGGCGACGCGGCATTTGACGCGCGCTTCAAGGTCGACCTTACTGCTCCGTCGCTTTTGAGCCTCTCGTGCGTGGGTAGACAGCGCCCTTAAGGGCGCGGTTTATCACAATTTTCATCGCCGGTTTTTATATTTTTTCTTTGTATCAGATATTTTTTTTTCTTATTACAGACACAAAATGTGAATAAATTTGACTCTAATGAAATTTTTTTTATCTCTCATAGTTTTCGCGTTATGGCTTGTTAAAGTCATATTTTGCATGTTTCCGTTTTAACGACTACACTAAAACCAACTGATATACCAAACTCAAAAAAAATCACAGTGGATAAATACATTGCAGGCTACAATGTCTTGCTCACAAAAATAAAGAATACAAATAATTTCTATTTTGAAATAAATGCTGAAACTGAAAATGAAAATTTTAAAAATTCAATATAATTTTTTTAAATAGAAATAATTATTATTTAAACTTTGAGAGATAAAACAAATTCATAAGAGTCAAATTTAGTCACAATTTGTGACTAAAATAAGAAAAAAATTTGGTACAAATAAAAAATAAAATAATGGTGATGAAAATTGCGGTAGACCGTGCCCTTAAGTTGGCCACGAGGATGAACATATTTTGAGAGTTCGAGGCCTAAACGTGCGTAAGCGATTAGGACCACACAGCACGTGTATTACGCCTCATCCTAACCTCTAGGCGCATGTCACTGAAATGACGTGTAGTCTTCATGCCGATAGATCCGCTGGTGCACCGGTACAAGTGTGTCAATACGCGTGGCGATTATTTTTAAGTAGCTGAAAGGTGACAGTAAAAATACCTACAATTCATTACCGTTTTTTACAGCCCATCGGAGAAACATAGGAGATGCAAAAAAAATACAGTAATTGGCCGAACTAAAATCAACAACAACGAGGGTTACAGAAGTGCTCACTTGACCGCAAACAGCCATGCATCAGGACGTTGCCGCAACTGGCAACGCAGCTACTATTGATTGCGGCAAATCACGCAAATGCCAGGCCTGGCCTGCACGTTACATCCGCTCACGCGGCATATGCGGTTCGTCGTTATATCAGTACACGCGGTATATACGGCGAGCTGTGGAGCCCATTGCTAGGGACCCGGAAATGTCACGGATTCAACGACCTACCGGCTGAACTCCAAAATTCTGTATTCACTCTATCTTCAGCCAGGAGCGGATTTAAGTGGGGGGGGGGGTACCTGACTGCAGCCGCCCCCTTCCCCAAAATCTTATTCAACATTCAAAGTATGTCCAGTCGCCTCAAGGAAACTGGAGTTTTGCTCTATGATGATCCATGTGCATTTAATGTGTTCCTCTTGTATGTAGCCTATGTTATTTTTAATGTTCTTTAACAGTAAGCAGCAACACGTTTGAGATGGCTGTTATTTTTTAGAATCCATAAAATCCCATAAGCTCCCCCTCCCTCACATTTTCCACATATATTTCTAAATCCGCCACTGTCTTCAGACACTTTTCCATTGGCTGCTGCTCCAGTAAGTGACCAGTTGTAAATCTGACAAGATAGCGCGGAAGTCAGTGAGACTTTTCTTGATGATCTGCTCTTTGCTCAGTCCTCAAGAAAGAGTTTCATTAACTATGACCCTCTCGAAAGTAATGTTCGTGTACACGAGTATGAAATCTATCACATTCTCAAATAAATTTGCTAAATATCCGGGTCTCTGCCCAATGCTAAGCGGTCGCTGTTGTGTCTCCGCATGTAGGACATCCAAGATTAGTTTACGAAAACTAACTTGATAATGTTTGGTAACTTTGACCATTCCCGTGACCAAGTTATATTTTCAACGAACAAAGTTAGCCAGGTTATGGCTATGCTCCTTGGATCAATTCACGGTTTTGTGATGCATACTTTATACATTTATTAAATGTTTTAGTAAACATTGTAAAATACGTTAGTCTATCTACCGAGACAGACTGAAGAGTAAAAGTTAAAATACGCAGTAATAAAAGTAGTATTTCACGATTCTAACACATTTTCGCTCACAATTATTTTCTGGTGTACCTGCAGTGTTGTATGATGGCGAATAACATTTTTTTTTTTCGACTCGGTATCCAGAAAATACGTGGGATCTTTTTAAGTGTTTGGGAGAAGTCATTGAATTTAATCACTAAGCAGTGCGGTATCTCTGTTTTTCTCTCCGACCTCCTTTCTCTCTCTCCCCCTCCTTTTCTCTCTCTCTCTCTCTCTCTCTCTGACACAAGCTCCAGTATCTCTCGTTTCCGTTGACAATATTCCTTTCATGTTTTTTTCCCCTCCGGCATTGTGAACCCCATACTTACAGTATACTTCAGTACGGCTTTGATTAGATAGTGTTTACATTTTGTTTCGCCGTGCCACTTAGGGTGATTCTTCTGCTAGCTCCAGCTTACACTTCCCTTGAACAGGGTAAATAGTTGGAAAAGAAGTTAACCGTGTTAACTCTGGACGCGTGTGAAGTTACTTCGGTTACTGCTCGAACGTCTCGAGGTGAAATTTTACCCCACCAACGCTAACCTCATGACATTTCGCAAACAACTAAGAACACAGACGAGAAACTTCCTGACACAGGACGTGTATAACTGTATAAGTTGCTCAGCAAGACTAAAATATAGGTGGGGTGAGAGTGTTTCACAGCTTTTTAAAGGGCCTTCGAGACAGGCTGCGTTTGTGTATGTGAGGCAGGAGCGGTAAGGTTGCCATTAACCGACGTATGTAATGCATTATCGCCTCTCCGTGCAAGCCCCTTAGCTGGTGTGCAGTGCTTTACTGTTATCTTTTGTCCTATGGGACTTAAAGTGGTGACCACATTATTTTATTTGTAGGCAGCATAGTTCAAAGTCTAACGTTTGTTTCTGTAGTCTTGTTTTTTTTTTTAATCCGGTTGTTATTTTTACAGATACGGCAGTCTGGAAAAGCTATTTTTGGCCATTTTGAGGGGCCCGAAAATAATGTTTCTGATAAACGTTTCGAATTTTTAAAACAATAGTGACATAGTTTTAAATGTGTGTTCCTATTGTAGATATACAAATACAATGCACGTTAAATAGTTTCGTCAAACAAAAACAAGTAGCCGTAACTCGAGGCAACGCATTTGAAGCGCAGACAGGAGGCCTCTTAAGGTGGGGCGTCAGTCGCCATGTTTGATTATTTTATTTGTTCGTGTTTTTTTAATTATGAGAAGAAAAGAGTGAAATTTGAGATTATAGTATGAATCCACTTTATCTTGAGCTACAGTAAAATCACCGCAGTTGAACTTTCGACGTGTATTTATGACGTGATCACTCATAAAATTTAATTTATGATCTTATTTTTGTGTAACTTATTGCAGCTTAGAGATACGTAAAAATGTTACGTGATACTCGTACTTTAGCGCAATATAAATATAATTCATGCTATTAACACACACTTTACCTTTTATTCTCAGAATATTATAAAAGGAAAAATAAAATAATCCAATATGGCGTCTGAAGTCCCACCGAGGTCTTAAGAGTGAGTTGGACCTAAGTTATTTTTTTTCGTCTGAAGCAAAAAAAAAACGGGAAGGGCCATAAGTCGTTCATTGTCTGCTGTTCCACTGAGTAGTAGCTAGTGGACAAATGGTCGGGGCTTGAGTATGTATAGTACAACGAATTATAACGTGCAGTTCATTGAATTCGCGAAATTATCCTGTCCCTACTTATAAAACGTCCAAGCCTATTCAAATTAAATTTTACAACGGTTTCGTAGTTTTCTGGTTACTTAGTTCAAATTAAATTTTACAGTGTTTTCGTATTTTTCCGGTCACTTAGTAATAGCAGCGAAACTAGTGGCAGAAAATTTTCCTGTGTCAAACTCTCCCATTAGAAATCTACGGTAGAATTAACCTTAGCTCTGTACACCGAGTTAACTAGGTTACCGACAGAGAGCAGCCATGCATAGTTTTGGCAATAAGTGACCAAAGTAATAAACGTAACATTACAATTACAATGTTAAACATATTTCCGTTGCTGAAGTTCGAAGCCTACAGTGTTTACAATATTCTCTGGCTAGGGACATGAACTTTTCACGATTACGATGACAGACAATCTAAACTCCACTGTCCTATGTCTATTTGTTTATTTAATATTACTTTAACGGTTAGCTCAGTAGCTTGGTCGATCGCCTCCGAAAAAGTCGATCCGTGTTCGATTCTCGCCGGGATCGTTCGCCGATTTGTCGCATTTGGGAAACGTTGCGGGCGTTTCCGGGGTACCCCCGCTTCCCCCTCCAACCCTATCTAATCGATTCTACAACGCAAGGCTTAATTTCATGTGATACTTCAGGTGTCCGATTAAACATCGGTTTTCATAGGCGCAACGCAAATTTTACTCTTGCAATGAATACGCATACACACGTGCAAGAGGTCACGTGATGGTTCAAAAATCTTTTAGAGACAAACTTCTGACTCCAGCCATTCGTTAAATCATATGGAAAGAAGCAGAACATATGAATACAGTTGAGCGCGTGTATACACGACACATCTCAAGTATAGGCGATTCGCGATAAAGTGAGCACTAAAAAAAAAAAACCTGCTGAAGTTCTATTTTCAACCAACTCGTATCATCTCACGCTGACGACGGGAAATATCTTACCTCTGGGTATAACACTTTATTCTTGCACGTGTAATGTAAATTGTGTAGTTGGTAGGAGCATATGCAGTTGGATAAAAAAAAGTTTATTAATTATAAATAATTCAAGTCGGTTGATTTCGGTTGATTTTGTTTCAGAATTGTTGTATTTAAATGAGAAAATAGACGGTAATATTCACGATGTTGCAAAGTTCTACGTCAATACTCTAGGGAAACAATCGTCACGTGTAGAGGAACAAAAAGTGTTACATGAACATATGTCCTAAAACGCACCGTTTCTGCGCTTCAGTTGGCATTCATGACGTATGGTTGATAGCACGCTGGCAGGATCATGTTGCTGTGTCACAGTTGTTCCTACTGTCTGTGTGTTAGTGGCGTAGTGTGTGGCATAGTAACATGTTATGTACTGCTGTAATGATGCCCCACAGCAACATGATCCTACCCGCGCGCTATCAACCATACGTCACGTATTGCCAACTGTAACGTAGAAACAGTGCGTTTTTGGACCTATGTTCATGTAACAGTTCTTGT
Organism: Medauroidea extradentata; assembly: GCA_003012365.1. Lineage (NCBI taxonomy): Eukaryota > Metazoa > Arthropoda > Insecta > Phasmatodea > Phasmatidae > Medauroidea > Medauroidea extradentata. The sequence continues at coordinate 11,459 of PNEQ01101876.1, read as the reverse complement.
TCCTCTACACGTGAGGATTGTTTCCCTAGAATATTGACATGGAACTTTGCAACATCCTGTATTGCCTATCTTCGCTGCCAACCATACAAACAACAAACAGTAAGGCAACTATGTTTAATGTTGAATTATATTCAATAACGGTTAGTGTTATTTTCCAGTGGTGAAATTTTTAGTGCACACTTTATACAGAACTACACACACACACACACACATATATATATAAATATATATATAGTTCAGAAGAAACTTGGTTAGAGGAGGAATAAATAAATAAATATATATATATATATATATATATATATATATATAGTTCGGAGGCCACTTGTTCAGAGGAGGAATATATAGTACAGAAGAAACTTGTTCAGAGGAGGAAAGTAAAAAGTAAAACATAAAGCGACTAGTTTCAAATAAAAGGTTGCTCCCGAGATGCTGCGGAGAAAGTTAAAGGTCGTGCAGTCTTAGTATCGACTTTGGCGAAATGTCACCGTCTGTTTGTAGAAGTAAATTATTTATGTTTGCGGCGTGTTTCCTTCATTATTTACACTCGTATTTCGTCTTCCTAATTTCCCATAGGAACTAAAAGCAAAGGAGGCGAGCTTAGAGCAGTTAACAGAAAGACAAAATATTTTACGCATTTCTGTAATATGACCTCTTTCAAAATGTCTTGGAAACTAAGTATCTGCTCTTTTACAGGAAATTAAAATTCTGTTCAGCTAGACGGGCGCATGACTCGATAGTTTTCATGCAAAATACGTAAACTTTATTATATTTGCAATTATAGCTGTTGACGTACCAATTTTACATGAATGTATATTTCATTTCTTAAATAACAATGACCAACTAACCAAACTTGATCGTGTAAATATATTATAGATGGTACTCACGTTTCGTTCGTGGATTTTCCACTTTAATGAGATAGTGTTTCCGAAAAAAAAATTGAAAAGTAGTAAACTGTGCAAAGTAAAGTTAACCATCATTAATTATAGTTTTAGAAACATTTTCGAAATTAAAATTGTTTCACAAAATTTTTTTGGTACCCTGTTTTGCCAATGTACACCGTTTTGAACTTCGTTCCCACTCTTTACAAAGTATCAACAATTTTTTGCCAGAAACCTTAAAGGGCGCACGCCCAACTATTCACCCCTTTCTGCCTTTCTTCCTTCCCCGTTTCGTCCCCCCCCCCCCTCGCCCTGTTTCACTACCTCTTTTTTTTTTTTGCAGAAACATTGGCGGACGCACACACAACCACAACCGAAGTTTCATCAGAATCTGATGACTAGCATAGGAACGCATACAAGACGAACAAACAATCACTGACGGTGCAGATTTAAAACGCGGGTTAGTCAGCCAAACAGTTGCCGAAATTTGACTTAAGTCTTCCCCAGCTCATGGAATTAATGGTATATTTTTTGTTTTGTCTACAATTATATTCTTAAGTAAATAATTTTCTGTAATCTTAAATCGAAATTTAATACATATAAATAACTGCGAACCAATTTGCCATGAATGCATCACGTAAGTAACAATAATACAGAAAATAATATGTACTAACATAACAATTTTCTGTTAGTACAGATAGACTTCACAAATATGCATAAACTAGCGTTTAAATATATAATTGATAGAGACCGGTAGAATTACCATGTTCACTGGCCTGTAGGATAGCCTGCAAGAATATATGTGAACTGAAGCAGACAGGAGATTCACAATAGCTGCTTGCTGTTAAATTGATATATGTATGTATTAGTTACAATTTTATTATTGGCTCAGAGACTTTCAGGAGATGTCAAATAAGTCAAAGACCAATTACAATCTTACAGTTGTTGGAATTCTAGCTGTCACCTAAGTGAAAACGCGAATTTTTCATGTCTATAACAATTGTTATTGATAAATGTTTTTGGGCTGTTTGACTACTATACAGTAGTTTAAAGAATTTTTTAAGCAGAAAAATATTTTTTAACAGAGCTAATGATTTTTTTTAATTACACAACAAGCGTTATGATAATTGATGTTGACTCTATACTATACGAGAAAAGAGTACCTAAAAATTCACTAAATCAATTATTTCTAATATAAGCGATCGTCCAAACTTGTTACTTGCTGATGTTTCCCAACTAATTTAATTTTTTTTTCAACCACGTTCCACATCTTCTTTGACAAAGTTGTTTCTATGAGACTGGTAAGGAAATTCAATTAAAGCGAATTTTATAGGTACAAGTTGAGATAAGTACGGTCTACGCGACGCCTCATATTAGCAAAATTACTTTACAGCAATGACTTTGATGATAGTTAATTAAATTAAACTGACGAGCGTGCGTTAAGGGGTGAAATTTTCCAACAAGCGCTACAAGCTGCTAAGTCCATGAAATTATAAGTAATTACGAAAAATTTTGTAACCAGTCCTATGACGTTTTTGTCCTATGATCCACAAAATTACTTCCATCCTTAGGTCTGTAGGCATATGAACTCTAACATAAAGTTGAGGTCATTAGTAGAGACATGCGAATTTCGGGCTACAATTTAGCACCAGGCTAGAATTCTTCGGCCTCTTCTCACCCGAACACAATCAATAACGTTGTTATTAGAGACACTGGAAAATCGCGAAAATATTTAACATAGTCTCCAATAAACTGTGGTATCTCAATCGTGACACGTGTGAACAGATTTCTGGCAAATCACACACGTTCTGTGTTCAAACTGTACAGTTATAATTGAGTCTGTTGAAGAGGGACACAGTGCTTCATATAAACTATAGCCAATATAGGTGCAAAACCTTCAGTTTTATACATATTATGTTCGAGCCTAGCAAACAATCAACTATTCCCGCGATTTACCTGGGTTTCTAGTTATTATACCCAGGTATTCGTAGCTTTGTGTGCCTTTATTAGGGGATAGCGGGCACTTTGCAGTTAACTTCATATCGTTGGCAAGGACCCCTGTTTTTCGCGAAAAGAATTTTTCCCCACTTTGTAATGGTGCCTTAAGTGCACATGAACAGATCTGCTTCGTGGTCAGTGAGTAGTAGAGCCGGTGATTTTTGGTGAAAAGAATTATGCAACATTTCGTGTCAATGCCTCACGTGCACATCTGCGCCTCTGTTTCGTGGCTATTGGCAGAGTGTATTTGAGCAGAGGCGTGGCTCATTTGACTGTGCCAATGAGAATAAGGTTACTGCGATACCACACGTATGTGATTTGCGAGTATATCCCCAAGACGTTGAGAGTTAGAAACCGCCAATCACTGATCATGAAGCAGAACTGCAGATGGGCTCGCGAGGCACTGAACAAAATGTTGCATGATTTTTTTTCACCAAAATCATTGCCTCTACTAATCACTGGAAGAAACATAAAAAATTCGCGTTATGGTATGAGCACAAGCTTGGATTCAACCAACTTCAGACTCGTGTCAAGTTTGCAACTGCTTCTTGCTTTGTTTGACACCTCTTGGAAGGACACTGAACCAATAGTAAACAAGCATGTAAATGCAGGCCCAGTAGCTTGGTATCACTGTATCACCGAGCAACCAATGAACAACTGTTGTCAGCTTGAGAACACGGATATTCTTGGAGGCTAGCCTACAGGTGAGTTAACCCGTGAATTATTCCGGTCCATAAACGTTGGCGAAGAGTCTCAAACAGGAAGAGAAGCGCCTGTGGCATGTTTGACGGAGCCAGTACAAGCATTCTCCAGGAGTGCTATCAGAAAACTACAGAAAGCCAAAATCAGGACGGACGGATCGTATCGGACCCGTGTCCTCTCGAATACGACATTCGTGTGTTGAGTTTAGGCGCATTTTCTGAAAGCCAGGTGAGTGGGTGTGCAATAAAAGCGACATGAACACACGCATAAAGTGTCTCGTCGCCATTACACGCTAAACTACGTGACGAAGCACGACGCATTATTTCTCTGTTTTATTCTCAATCCATTTATCACATTTTAGTGACAGTGGTTGGCGCAGTTACTGGAGTACTTGCTACCACCAAGGCGACACGGGTTCGATTCCTGGCGAGGTCGGATCTCGGACCTTCATATGTGGGAATCGTGTCGGATGATGCTGCTGGTCGGTGAGTTTTCTCGGGGATCAAACGTTCCCCCCACCCCCACCCCCTTAGCATATCATTCCGGCGCCTCGCCATTGTGGGGTCGCATTCCGTGTCATCGCAAGGGTGGATTATAGGGGGGGCGAAGGGGGTGGTTTCCCTCCCCCTTGAGAGCCAGTAGCAACTGTGGCGGCTGTAGTTGCCAAGAGCTGTACAAGGTTGTGCGCTGGTTGACTCTACAGCCACTGACACGCTGATGTGCAGGTGCTCCTTACTACTGAGTGGTCACAACACATCTAGTAGCCGGCAAATATTTCATGGTCGTAGGTCTACGGCGCGTTCATCAAGAGTGTACAGTTACGACTATCAGCAGCCCCACCTGGCAACAACCCACGAGCCGCCACTGCCAGTAGCAATAATTTGAGTTGTTGGTTTAAGCAAAGCACCTAATTAACGAAATTGGACTGCAAGAATATTACAGTTCCTATTGGTTATATCTTTAATAGGTTACACTAAAAACATTTTAAATAGCACCAATTTAGGCTTCGAAATTAAAAATTTTCCGGGGGAGGATCTCCCGGACCTGCCACTTTAGTTGGAGGGTTGTAGTGAAAGGCAGTCCGCCCCCCTCCCCTTAAAAGGCTGCTAATCCGTCCTTTTCATCATCCTTCGTCCAGGGGGGGGGGGATGAGATACTCTGGTCTTTGAGTTCCCTCCTGGTAATGAAATAAACGTATCACAATTATGACAGCAATCAGAAGAAGCCATTTTAGACTAAGAAGGTACCAAGTGATGTGGCGCAACGGTACCACGCTGGGACTCTTATTAGGAAGTATCAGGGTTTGATATCTGGTTTCCTAGGTTTCCTGTAATAGCTCCAGGGATGAGCCCTGAACAATTCGCGTTTTCTTTTAGGCGCAAGCTAGAGTTCCAACAATTACAGGTTTGTATCACGTTCATAATTAGCCGTTGACTTACTCGATACTTCTTGGAAGTAGCTGAGCCAATAATACAACTGTCTCTGAATACAGGCCCAATTCCCTGTGTCAGCGAGCAGCTAATAAACAGCTGCTGTCCGTACGATTTCACAAATATTATTGGGCGCTAGCCTACAGGTCAGTGAACCAGCTAATTTTCCAGTCTCTAATGATTCCTTAAAAGGGAAAATCACGCCAAATTTGAATGGTTTTAGTAATTTTTATTGGATACAAGATATGGTTTGTTTATATATATATATATATATATATATATATATATATATATATATATATATATATATATATAGTGACCATTTTTTAGAGAAATTAAAACTTTCTAGCTTTCATAGTTTTTGTACTGTGGCATGTTAAAGACCAAATTTGCATAAAACATTTTAATACACGAAACGAAAACCAACTGACTTACAGAAATGAAATAATTCACACTGAACAACAGTGTCAAGGACTACGTCAAGAGGTATGTAAAAGTACTCAGTGACATTTTACGTATTTCAAAAAATATATTTTTTTTAATTGCCAATTTTTTGTTTCAAATACAACAATTTTTTAGAAATAGAAAATGTATTCAAATGTGATTTTCATACATATTTTGATGTAGTCCGTGAAACTGTTATTCAGTGTGAATTATTTCATTTCTGTAAGTCCTTTGGTTATCTTTTTTTTTTTTTGTATTAAATCGTTTTATGCAAATTTGGGCTTTGACCTGCCATTATACAAAAAGTATACAGGCTAGAATATTTTCATTGCTGTAAAAAATAGTCTCAATATATATCTATACAGCAAACCATATCTCGTATAAGTATAAAATTATTTCAAAACTATAAAAATTTTGCAGGGAGCCAACCCGCTACCCCCTTAACAGAGGCAAAGGTCGACTCCTCTTCTAGTTCCTGCCGTTGCGTCTTGCTGTGTGTCATTGTCTCTTACCTTACCTGGAGTAAGTTGGAGGTGTTGGAAATAGTACTTACAGCAAGCTTGCTGCTTTTGAATGAAGCACTTCCTCGTTGAAAGGAATATGAGTACTGTTTCACAGGTTAACAAATTTAGGACAAGTTTACCAGGTTTGTAAAAGAAAATGCTTTTCTTCGAACACGTTTCAGTGCAGTTAAAGCGCCAGGTCGGTGATACACTCGGTGGAGGTGTTTTGTGCATCTGGAGCCTAGACGTTCAGGAAGCGGTAAGGACGAGACAACACGGGCATCTCGCCTCCCCCTGACCTCTGTGAGTAGATATGTCACTGAACTGGCTTGCAGTCGTCTCGTCTTTATGAGACACTCAGTGGTAACCATATCACTTTACGACGTAATATTAAAGATAAAAGTGTTTTGTACCCGCCAATACCTTCTAGAAAATTCTGCGCCAATATTAACATTCCAAAAAAAAAAAAAAAACTACCAAAAAATCAAATTTTACCATTTTCTGCCGTTAGAAAATATGCTTCAAAAGAGTAAAATATTTTGGTCAGCGCTTAACATCGAGATCTTCATCGCTGGTGAGTGATGACATGAGGTGATTATGGAGCAGAGCCTTAAAGAAGGGGCGGGGGAAACCAGAGATCCCCGAAAAAGAATTCCGCCGAACAACGGCACCATCAGGTACGTTTTCACATGCGAAAATCCGGGAACCGACCCCACCGGGAATCGAACCCGGGTCGTCTTGGTGGGAGGCCACCTCGGTCCAATATGCTTTAAAGAGAAGTGCTGTATCTTACATAGTTATAAACACGTGTAACGTTCTTTAAATGTTATTCCTAAGCAGACATCACTCAGGTGCGATGAGCTGTTTTCGTATAATCTGGTAAGGACCGAAGACCTTCACACGCCCTGCAGCCTAGACACGTAAGGGCGCAGTCTACCGCAATTTTCATCATCATTATTTTATTTTTTATTTGCACCAGATATTATTTTCTTGTTTTAGACACAAAATGTCACTAAATTTGGCTCTTATGAAGTTTTTTTATGTCTCATAGTTTTCGCGTAATGGCTTGTTAAAGTCATATTTTGCATGTTCCCGTTTTAACGACTACACTAAAACAAACTGATATACCGAACTTAAAAAAATCACAGTAGATAAAGACATTTCAGGCTACAATGACATGCACATAAAATTAAAGAATAAAAATTCATTGTATTTTTAAAAAATTAATTGAATTTTTAAAATTTTTATTTTTGGTTTCGGCATTTTGTTTAAATTAAAATAATTTTTATTCTTTAATTTTATGAGCATGGCATTGTAGCCTGTAATTTATTTATCCACTGTGATTTTTTTTTTAATTTGGTATATAAGTTGGTTTTAGTGTAGTCGATAAAACGGAAACGTGCAAAATATGACTTTAACAAGCCATTACGCGAAAACTATAAGAGATAAAAAAATTTTATGAGCCAAATTTAGTCACATTTTTTGTCTGAAATAAGAAAAAAAATATCTGGTACAAAAAAAAATAAAAAAATAGTGATGAAAATTGCGGTACCCCGCGCCCTTAAGTGTAACACAGCGAATACATCACGACTAAACAAAGGGAGGTGACACTCTATAGAGTCTACGCACCTCTTATTTTCTGTAAACGATTGCGTCTTTACCGATATATAAACATCACTGCAATATATTATAACATAGGCTATTAACAGACATAATATTTGTAATTAATAGCCATATATTATATTGTTAATGTCGGAATCTACAAGGATCGAACCGTTCGTTTCGTTGCAAAAACTGTTTGAATAATTACGATGTATGTATCGATAGTCTCCTCATATTTTTGTGGTGGTACGCCCGAGGAGTATCAAAGGGGATTTACAACGATCCGTCGCGCCCGTCCGTCCGTCAACCGTGCGTCGAACACGTGACTTCCAGCCAATCAGATGTCTGGAATTATTCTATCCGTCCGTCCGTCGAAAGCTTGCCAAGCTTTGACTTTTTACGGATGGGCGGGTGAAATGACAGCCTTCTAAAGATGGCGACGATAGATTTAACTGTTTATTTTAATTAGAAGACTGTGATATTTTTTATAAATTTGTTAGATGGCGCTGTAAATTCTGTTTTAAAATACGATAGTGATAATTTTGGCACTCGGGAAAAATTAAAACACCAACCAAAACTACTTTTTACATAAGGCTCACTCACATTACACCATAAGTAATTTAATTAGTAAATGTTGATGCTCGTAAAATTTATTTGTGGCGTAGAACACTGTTTACAATGTTCAGCAGCTATAGATTGATTAAAAATCTGTACAAATAAATTATATTTGAGAGAAATTTTATACCCCACAGAAGTTTTCTATTTGTACATTGGTAGCATTGCAAATTAAAGGATTAACGACTGACGGATGACTCGTTTTCGTGAACCACTAACAATTCTGACAGACGGAACGGGCCAAAAAAACTGGCGGGCGAACGGATGACAGGCGGACGCGACGGATCATTGTAAATCCCCCTTAACTCGTATGTACGCTCGTCGTATGGTTATGATTCTTCAACTGCCAAACGGTTTGTTTTAGTTTGACCTGGATTTTTAGTTTAGATTTCCAGATTTTTTTTGCTAAGTCTAGGTTTTTATTGTACCAGTTATATGTGAATTCATGACCTGTGTTTCATTCTGCATTGTAAAATGTTTTTACGATTGATGTTAACATGATAAAGTGGTAGTGTGTTGTGTCCCACATGCTACCAGCGATTGTACATAACTATTACGTAATATTTATGAATAGGACTTAAACAAAAATGACAGATTTACTCGTGTATAATCTAAAAGTGTAAGGTTATGAGTGCAAACAGTTTTTAAATTGTATTAACCGATTCAAGAACCACGCAACTTGGAATAAAAAAGATAAAAAAAAATACATTATTACGAACACTGATATAGATAACAAGATTTTAGGCAAATTACATTTTTTAAACGTTTATTGCGACTACGTCATTGTGAATACTAACACAAAATTTACCTCGAGGGAATTTGAAAATTTCTGCTGCGAGATTGGTAACCCATAATCGTTTACGACCACGAGATCGGGCCGTAAATAAGAATGGCTGTTTAACCTGGCAGTGCTATCTCTTCTCTTACATACATGCATATCTTGGATAAACATAACCTACATATGCAATTCGCTGACATTTTACGCAGTCGTTTCGCTGATATCTCCGTCTGCTAGACTTTCTCAGTGGCGACCCTGTGATTTTATGTTGTAATATTAGGTAAGTTTCTACTGGTTTTCGATAGTTATTTTTTTTTAGCTTAAACGAGAGCAGATATTAAAAATCTATCTGTCAGCTATTCTTAAAATGATTTTTGTCATGGTAGCTATTATTATTTCAAATTAAGAAATTATACGGTTTCGACTAAAAAGTCAATTAACCAGATTTTCGTTAGTTAGCTAAAACCATAGTAAAAAAAACTGTTTTGTGGTGGCTACAGAACGATTTGTCAATATGAACCTCACAAAATAATTTTGTAGTGGTTGCAAAATTTGTTTGTAGTCACTGCAAAACTTTATTGGGGACAGCAAAAATTGTTTTGTGGTCACTAAAAATAATTTGGTAAGTTCCATTATAACCAAATACTTTGTAGTAACTAGCTAGTATTTTTTTCAGTGTACCGCCTTGAAAAAATCAGCCGACATAGAGAAGGCGATTTTTATATCTGCTGTCGTTTAGGCGTAAAAAAATCAATATCGCTAAAAAAAAAGGCATGAACTACAGAGCCTAGCCTTGTGGGAAAAGGTGAATGTTCACGCATCTACCTTCAGGATAGTGAACTTAATGTTGATACCTGTACATAACAGCAAAAATTACTTTTTTTTTTTTTCGTTATTTTGAGCGGTGAGATAGTAAGGTCTAAAGATTACTTGAAAACCGGAAATGGGGACAGCCTACGCATTTATAAAGGTAGTTGAATGCTAGCCCTAGGCAGACATTAATCATGCGCGTGGAGTAGTTTTCGAGTAACCTTCTATGTACTAAAATACTGCAAACCGCACTGCGTCTAGGCAGGCAAGAACCTTGAGAAGGACGTATAGACGCCATTTTGAATTTATGTATTTATCATAAATTAATTCTTGTTTCATATTATTTTCCGGAAAATTAACTTCGTTAGAGCATAAAATATGTTTTAATTAGAGACACGGATATGTCGCGGGTTCAACAACCTGCTGTCTCGACTGCACATTCCTGTGTACACTCTGTCTTCAGCTATAGGTCATTCAGGATTAAGTGAGCACTAAAAATTTAACCTTTGAAAAATATCACTAAGCATTACTGCATATAATTCAACATTACGTATAGTCCCCTTACTGCTTGTATAGTTGGCGGTGAAATTACGCAATATAGTTCCGTGTGTTTCCTATTCAAATACAGCAATACTGAAACAAAATCAACCGAAATCGACATAATCGCATTTAATGTAACTAGTAAATTTATTTTATTAAGGGCGTTGGACCCGTAAAACTTAAAAATTTTATATTTGTGCCAAACACTGTTCAACTTTTGCACATCGGATAACACGTCATTTCCTCAAATTAAAAAAATTAGGCCCCATAGTTTTTGCATAATCACTCATCAAAGTCTCAAAATAGCCATTGCGGTGCAGCCAAAATCAAAAAAAGTAATTAACAAATAAATTCAAAATTACAGGAACTGATACTTAGTGTATCAATGCATTTTACGACACGGTTGATAAAAGTTAGTTTTAAAAATTTCAGTAGTAGCCAAAAGTCAAAGTTATGCAAAAATTTACTCATTTTCATCCATTTTTTAAAAATACAAAAAGTTATCGCTTTGTGTTCACAAAAGTCTCTTGAAGTAGCTCACATCATTAAGAATCGATATGAATTATCTTGTTTCTGCAAGTTAATTATTTTTTATTATTTTGGCTACACAGCAACTGCCATTTTGTGAATTTGATAGGTTATAATGCTAAAACTATGGGACCTAATTTTTTTTATTTGGGGAAATGACATGTTATCTGATGTGTAAAAGTTGACCAGTGTTTGGCACAAATATAAAATTTTGAATTTTTACGGGTCCGTCCGACGTCCTTAAACTGTATGGATTCATACTGACTACACAATTTATTTTACACGCGCAAACATCAAGAGAGGTTAGAAATGTCCCGTAGTTAGCCGTTACGAGCGGAAAGATACGAATTGGCTGAAAATAGAACTTTAGCAGCTGGGTTTTTTTGAGTGCTCAGTTTATCCCGAACCGCCTGTACTTGTACAATGACTGCTGCTACAGCGAGTAGCCAGTTGTACAACTGACAAGGTAGCGCGGCATTGTACAATGACTGCTGCTACAGCGAGTAGCCAGTTGTACAACTGACAAGGTAGCGCGGCATTGTACAATGACTGCAGCTACAGCGAGTAGCCAGTTGTACAACTGACAAGGTAGCGCGGCATTGTACAATGACTGCAGCTACAGCGAGTAGCC
>PNEQ01101875.1:132038-156963 GCA_003012365.1 Medauroidea extradentata | reverse complement strand
GAGAGACAGTTTTTGCTTCAAAATTATGATTACGTAAATACCCGAAATCTAGTTTTATCATTTTCGAAATTCAAGTCCCAAGGGACGAAAAGGGGGCAACTGTTACTTTGATGAATGGCTTATATATATATATATATAATATATATATATATGTATATATATATATATATATATATATATATATATATATATATATATATATATATATATATATATATATATATATATATATAGTCTAATGGATTTGTATTCACACTGGGTGTTTGTATAAAAGTCTAAGAAGGGATTTTGATAGGTTTTTAAAACGATAATTTTGGAGGCATAATTACGTAAAATGTTTTATTTTTTTATTTTTTATTTTTTTCGGTTATTCCACTGTATCAGTCAAACCGCGCGAGACATCGAAGTGCTCTTTGCTTTAAGACGGTGCTCACTCACATACTTAAAATTTTATATGATTTTTGCCTAAGAATTGTGCTTACTTGGACGCTTAAAAAAAATTTCACGAATTTTTTTAAAATTCAACACTTAATTAGACAAAAGTAGTAAAAAGCGTTGTAACGTCATGTCACTTGACTATCATATTGGACTCACACTAAAATAAAAATTTTGTAGAAAATATTTTCTGCCAAATTAGTTTTTGTAACCTCAAAATAATTTTGTAGTGGCCACAACATTTTAGTGGAGTAAGCAAAATTTTTTTTGGTAACAACAAAATAAATTTTGCACGGTAAATACCCACAAAATATATTTTTCATTGCAGCGGACCCATAAAGTAGTCTAAAAATGTTATCGACTACTTTTTAAAAATTCAGATTCTGAGTGAGTGAAAAGATGTGGACTATAATTTCGATAAATCGCCATGAAAATTATTACATAAATAACCCAAATTATTTTTATAATGTTCTAAATTCGATATATATATATATATATATATATATATATATATATATATATATATATATATATATAATTTGTGTGTTGAACTTTTGCTTAACGGGTTATGATCGTAATTTTTACACAAATTGGTTGCTTATTCAAATGTCAAAGACAAAGAATTATATATTTTTTTATATTCGACCACTTAGATATGTGGAAAGGCGAACATTTGTGTTAGCTTAGCCCATAACATCTATTTAACCAGTCATATATCGAACTGCTGTTTGCCTCAGAATGGTGCTCACTTAACTACTTTAAAAAGGTTGTGCAAATTATTTATAATTTATAAAACAACTGAATTACCAGGGGGAGTAGTTACTTTGTAATTTTTCAAGCAGCGGTATATTGTAAAGTCTTCAACGTCACGTGGCGCTATTGTGCAGTACACGGCCCACTGACGTTCTTCGACAGCATCAACCCACGTGCCGTGTCAATACTAAGCTCAAGGTTGGAAACCAGTAACATTTATGTAAAACCTCTACCCACTTAAACTTTCGTAATAGCACTAAGAATAAAGTAAAGGTTTTGTAAAAAAAAATAAAATTGAGGGGACAGTCATCATTGGTTGCGCTCGGAAGAAATCAGTCTTCATACCACGTATACAACTTATAATCTTAGGATTACCAGCCTACATTAAAAATACTATAACTCCCTCTCACGAAAATTTTGCTGTGACTATGAATAAGACTCAGGGTAAAATGCTGTAAATCGTACGGAGACTTTAAATTTATTTTCGCATAGGAGCGATAGCTAATTAGCCTGATGCAGAAAAAGATTAGTTAGCAACTCGGTTTATCTAACACTAGATAGTCGAAATACTAATCTTTTATATAAATCTGGAGCGAATCTAGGCCGGGGGGTGGGGGGGGGGGGCAGACTGCCCCGGGCGCCGCGTTTTTTATTTGTGAATTAAATGTAAAATGAGTGACAAAAATATACAATATCTACCAATATTTGAGACTTTTACCAGTACTGTGTTTTTGTATTTTTATTAATCTTGAACACCATATAATGTTATAAATACAGTATTTATAATTAGAACGCACACTTTCAACACTGCTAATGGTAGCTAAGTACAGGTTTTATGCATTTCTACTAAAATTGTATACTGTTTTATTACGCGAGCGTAAAACAACCAACGTGTGCAAGATACTTTTATTACTGTTGGTTTGATTGGACTGATGGAAAAAGTATTGGATAGGATGGTGGGGGGTGGGGGGGGAGGGCGAGATAATCACAATTCTAAGGCTAAGGAAAGCCTAGATCCTCCCCTGATACAAATAAGTCTTTCCATTATAGTAAATATTATCTGCTACGAGTAATACACGCTTCCAGCTTCAAGAGACGTCAATGCCATTCGAAGCAGTCACCGCGGGATAAAGAACTCGCTGGGAACGAGTGCAGAGAAATTAGCATTTTACTGGCGTCTTCTACGTAGGCTATTCACGGCAAAGGAAACACTTTTAAACTCCTCATTACGTTTTCACATTCAGCTAATTTATGTTTTTCCTCCGCGTGTTAGTATAACACATAAGTTTTAAAAACGAACACTTTAAATTTCGAAGCCACAACAACGTATCTTTAGATTAGTGGAAAAGCGTTGGTAAGTCAAGTTCGCAAAGAAATCTTACAGTTTTTGCTTGCTAGAAAATAGTAATAATATAGTTTTACGTAAATTAAGATATAATAAATAGGATACAGACTTTCATACGATTACATTTAAACTTTTTACCTGGTAGATAAATTGTGCCTACAATTATGTCTGCAAAATAAACTCAGTTTAAGTAAAAAAATAAGAGAAGGTGGGATTTCTAACTTTTACACTAAGCTGACGAGTTATATATTTATTGTTTTGTTAAAGGGGGCCGTGCCGCGTCTAGTGGGAAGGGCATAAAAGAGGAATTAGCCCTAGGCCTAATATTCCACGGGGGTCACACTTTTTTTATTAAAAATTCAAATTATTTACGATTTAAAAAATCGGCTTTCCTAAAGTTCTTACAAATCCGTGACGGTTACTGTGAAATACATTTGTAAGTGTAAAGTGCATTTTATCATATATGGTGCAACAGTACCTTGTTTTCCAGTTGGATTGTGCATTTAGTTTTGTAACGCAGCAGTTGCATTTAAATATTGCCTTCTTGGTTATATTTTGAAAGGTTTTTGCGCTTGATTCCAATATACAACCACACAGAAAGAAATTGAAGTAAAGTCGTTACAAGTACTATAAAAGCCAATGTCATTGAACTTCAGGACTGCACATGTCAAAGTTACGACAACGCAGCCAACATCTCAGATAAGTATGAGGGCCTACAAGCACACGTTATCACCGCATATAAAAATTAAGGGAAGGGGAGGGAAGCAAAGATCTAAAATTCTCAAAATTATCCTTGCAAGGTAGCCCCCAAGAGTGGTCACTTAATAGCGGATTGTACTATGGGGCTACATATTAAATTTGGAAGGCAAGGTTGGTGCCCAGGGGCGTCATTTAGGGGTTGGGCAGGGGGGGTAAATGTCCCCCTTGATTTACAAGGAAATGTGTATAAAATTTTTTTGTGTATTTTGTTATTTAAATAATACTAATGTAAGAACATAAAACTGAAGTTTTACTATTAAAATTTCTAATTTATACAGGCTTAATAAAAGAGATGCAACAAGGTCACTATCAACAAAAAAAATCTTGCCCCCCCCCCCCCAAGAAAAAGATGAAATGACGGGTGCCTGGTACTCACCGCCAATGACGCGACACGTCAGAGAGATGTCGTCACCTTCATCGTGAGGGCCGACAGTGGTGTTGAGCTGGCGACCCCAGTTGTCCACGATCGTCGGCTGCTCCGGAGGCACTGCAACACGCCATCAATTCCATCACCAACATGCTTCAATGTTCTGGCTACCCTTCTTAGCCCTAAGCACATTACAAATAATACAAAACAAGCACCAATCCCCTTTGAGGAAACAATTTGAAATTACGATTCAAATGCGTCCTATTTTCTCAGAAGCGTTCCAGTGTACTTAAATATAACCTATACAGCGAATGTTCAGACCGGAAATCCAAGTTTGTATGTTTAAAATCTTCAGTTTTAGATCAAAAAAGAAATTAATTCAGCAACTATAAACTAACCTACAATAGATCATGTGAAATAAAAATTTCCTTTGCTTCTCTTACAGAGCAGCTAATTGTTGTAGGAGCAGCACAGATAGTGCCAAAAGAAATATGGTACGTACAACAGTGCTGTCCTTTCAGTGACTTTACGTAGGTATAGAAATATAATCCGCTCGTCTAAAAACGAAAACTATCGTAATTCAATGCAACGCTTTTCAAGTGGAGATAGAGTGAGCGAGTGAGAAATTTTGGTCAGCGCTTAACATCGAGGTCTATATCGCTAGTGAGGGGTGAAATGAGGTGAATAAGGAGCGGTGCCGGAATAAGGGGGTGGGAGAAACGGGAGATCCTCGAGAAAACCCGTCGACCAGTGGCATCGTCTGGCACGACTCCCACATGCGAAAATCCTGGGACCGACCCCGCCGGGAATCGAATCCGTATCGCCTCGGTGGGAGGCGAATGGTCTGACCACTCGGCCACTGCGGCCCCCAAGCGGTGATAGACTCATTGCGGTAATGCTCCTCTGTATATTATGTGTGCACGATAATTAATTAAAAACCTAAACGGGGTTATATATACTAAATCTATTTGACAGTTATGTGTTAAATGATTTTCATCATGTTGAATAATTTTTGTAGGCAGCGAATGCTGTGGTTTTAACTAAGTAAGTATCGAAATTTTTATTAATTGGTATTAGTCAAAATCGTATAATGTCTGGTATTGTAAGAAGTTAGCAATCCCGAAAAAAAAATTTGACAACAAACTGGCAAACAGATTTGTGATGTCTGCTCTCGTTTAAGCTTTGAAAAATAATTATCGCTAAAATAGCAGCTAAAGTGGAGAGTAATATAAATAAAAATTTTACAACTAAACGATTCTACATTACACGTTTTTACGAATAGCGATTACTATTAGATACACACACTGTGGCCATTTACGTTTGTTATAGGTATTCAGGTACAGTAAGTGTGTCTAAAATGGACGCTTTTAGAGATAGTCTTAGCTATTAAGTCTTTGAGCGGAGATAAAATTCTTGAACTTTTTTTCCTGTCATTAAAACAAATGGTTCCCGGTTATTCATGTTTTAGGCAATAATCTAGGAAAAACCTACTCGAAACCCTACATTTTCGTTTAACAGATGTTCCTTACGCATTAAGAATAATTTGAGAGTTCTGAATGCAAAAATATCCGGTATAACTTACGGGCAAAATGAAATATTCAATTTGAGGTCCTGTATAATGCCGATAAACAAGACATAATAATCAATTCCCTATACTATTGTAATTACAATTTAGGTGGTTGATTTATATTAATAAATAACATAATGTTTAACCAATCAACGGTGGTTTCCTGCTTGTTTACAAGGGAAGATTAGAACTTTGTGAGTTTTTAAAACCATATTTTACACATAATGTCATAAATTTCGTTGCATTATTTTTTTACAGTTATTTGACATAAAGCACAAATGAAGTATCAGCAACAAAATTGGAGGCCAATATTGTCTGAATAAAATTTGACCTCCTAAGTGTACAGGGCGAGAATATTCCAGAGTTTTAGAGAGTCGTTTATTTGCAAGTGAAATTGTAATGCTGCGATGAATGTCTGTTTGCCAGTGTGTCACAGCTAACAGCGAATGGCTTCGCCGCTGTCGGGAGGTATAACGTCTTTGTTCCGCAAGGACCTGACCTGAACAATAGCGGTCATGATACCAGGCTAGATCCCCTCCCATGTACCCTCGCCGTGGAACGCTGCTGTATCTCAAAGAGTCCTTTGACATACTCTTGTGTGGCAAGGGTGGGGGTAGCATGTGTCTGCTGTTGCGAGACAATAAGGGTGAATATGTTGGCATATAGGTTGTTCGCGATAAAGTGAGAACTTTTGGAGACAACCATGTCTAAAATTATAATTAAAACATTTATCGTGTCCTCAGACTGTTACGCAGAATTTTGTTAAGGCAGAAAATGAAAATTCATTGAAAATAAAAAAGTTAACTTGGGTTTCAAAAGTGTCCACTGTATCCCGATTGACGTACAGGTACGTACATCATCACGAGCAACGGGAGAAACCAATTTGTGGGTAATTACAAACAGTTAAATGTTTCAAGTTAATAGAATGAAATACGTAGTTCAGGTGGTATTAAGACTGATTTCCCTCAAGCACAACCATTGATAGTACTGCCCTTAATAACATAATTCTTTTCCAAAACCTTCACTTGAAGTTAAGTGGCATTAAGTAATTTTGGCGAGATAATGTTTCGTTGAAATATAAACCTATTTGGAGCCACAACCTTGAAGTTAGTGAGATGGTGTATGTGGGCTGATGCTGTTGAGGAACTTCAGTATAGATAGTGGACTGCATAGTACATTTTCATCGCTTTTGAACTTCATCTAAATTATACTAATTTCATCTGCCTAGCAGTTTTTTTGTCAGACTTACACGTTTGCACTGCCATTAAAAGAAATGTCAGTCCAGAACCTCCCGAAAAATAGATTGGAGCTACAGACAACTGCGCCACATAACGTCGAAAACATTCATGAAAACAATTTTTAGAAATGAAATATTAATTTCCTGGGCTCATAGAAGTTGTACAATACACCGCGTCTAAATACAGTTGTAGAATGAAACTCCTGTATAACTTATTTCTCGCCGGTAGTACTTGCTTTTCGGATCGTCTGCTTAGAAAGTTCACAAAGTGTTCTATTTAATTAAGATTTCAAATAAAATAAAAAATCATGCATTACATTTTAGGTACTTACGTAAGCACCATTCTGACGCGTGTACCACCTCAATATCTCTATCGGTTAGATAAGTATCATCGACTGACAGAAAACAAAATGTATGCCTTTTTATCTCCTTTAGGTGTCGAATTTCGAGAAACCTTAATTTCATACCTTAAGTACTTGTTCAAGTATCCAAGTGAAGTGAAAACCACGACGATAGCCCTTTCAGTCAAAGCAAACTCGATCATTTATTAAAAGTCACTTATCACTCATGTACAGTACTGAGAGTTCGAATTTTGAAAAGATTAAATAGCTTTTACGGCCATTTACGTAATCATCATCCTGAAGGAAAAATAAATTGAATATCTCGATGGGTTCTATGCATATCGAAAATTTATCTTAAGCACATTCCAGGTCTTTTCATCTCCTAAAAGACTGAATTTCTAAAAACCCTTTGACCACATTTTAGGCTACTTTACTGGTGTCTCTTGGACGTGAAAAATACGACTATAGCGTGCTGGGTCCGAGATATATCGACGATTAATTGAAAAACCCTTTTCATCACTTTTCACCCCTTTTCACCTCCTTAGGTGGGCAATTTCGAAAATTCGTGAAATCACTGTTCAGGTATTTCAGTAAGCATTATTCTAAAACAAAAATAACGCCGATATGTAAATATCAAATGGGTCGATGTATATCGACTGTGAATCGAAAACATATTTTCCCTTTTTCTTAACTCTTTAGGGCCTAAAAATAGGAAAATATATTTAAATTGTATTTTGGATACTTACATAATTATCAATCTAAAGCAAAGGACACTTCGATTTCTGGATTGGTTCGATAGGTATGGAGGAATAAACGAAAACACATTTCAAGTATTTTCGCCCTTTAATAAAGAATTTCCCCCTAAAAGTCGAATATAAAAAACCGTTAAATTGGCTAATATTGTTTTTGTGATTCACTCATTGAAGTAAGAGTCACGACAGTAGGTCGTCGGATTCGAGCTATGTAGAGGAATATTGTAAAACACATGTCATCCCTCCCCCCACCCCCTTGCGAAATGAATTTTGAAGAATCCCTTCTTAGTACTTGCATACGACCTAAAGGGAACCCACACAAAAATTGTCACATTTCTAAGTCTTACGATTTGGGCTGCAGTTTGATATGTCAGTCAGTCAGGGTTCTCTTTTATACATTGAGACAAATCACAAAACATTTCCGTAATTTATGTTCTACGTATTATCCTGCATTACATATATAAATACATACATATATAGGCTATATGAAATGACATTAAATTTGATAAATATAGAAAATAAACACTGCGTAAAAGTGCCCAAAAGTAGCTCCATGTGTCCAAAACTCACCCCTGCTTATAGCAGGACATAGTCATTGTATAAAATATTACCGTAGCTGTATACGGAGGCCAAGACTGTGCCATAACTTATATCACTCTGTTCATTAACTAAGATTCCCGCAGTCCTTTCGTATGAAGTTTGCAGTTTTTAATTCCGACAGCCCTGTGTCTTAAAACATCTAATGTATAAGGAAGGTATTTTTTTTTTGTCCGGAAATGATACAGTGGAAGATTACTCAGGGCTATCTAATATTGTTAAACATGTAAATTCATTTTCTCACTCTCGCCAGGGGTGTCGGAGTCGCAGCTAAACTGCAACACATTTCCAGCGCAGGTAGTTAGAAAGAAATTGAACCTTAGCTTTAATTTTTCGTTTCAGGCACAAACACGGGCAAAGAGTCTAACACAACATGTCAGTCAAACACCTCTTCGCAAGGGACTGGAAAATTTCGCGAATTCTATGACCTGCAGGCTAGAATCCATTGTACTATGCATACGCAATACCAGACTATTTGTTCACTAGCTGCTACTCAGTGGAACAGCAGAAAATGAACGAATAGACGAGGCTTGAGTATTATGGATTCTAGCTTACAGGTAATTGAATTCGCGAAATTTTCCAGTCCCTACTCATCGCTTATAGGCGCGGAGAACTAAACTAGCCTGCAGTGTTTTCATAGAAAGTCATGAAACTTCAAGCTATGATCCTGTTATTTTATTTGGGGAAAGAATGTGGTAAAATCCAGTGTAGGCTTCTATGATTTTCTTTTACGATTACGGTTGATATTTTCTCTGCTGGAGTAACCTGAAAAAAAAAGTAATTTTTGTTATTTCTGAGGTGCTTGGTAAAAACGTCTTTAATTAGCGGACGGCATTTTTAAAACCATATGGACGTAGTATGAAGTGCGTCTTCTTTTCGCATATAAACACATAAGAAACATTTGTAATATTTATACATGCAAAAATCGTGCCACTCTACAGCACGTATCACGCGCCAGATTCACTATCATTTAAAATGCGCCACCTACCTTCGCGTTAAATTCTCAGAAGTGACGTAGCTATATGGGTGACATTGAAGCGCGTATCAAATGCTGCATCGCCACAACGATCCAAACACTGTACTAGAGAGCAAGATTCCCTCCGGTCCATTTTTACTATGGGACACTAAGTGGTGGCTTTGTAATTTTACTGGTGGAAAGTCTGTAGGAAATTTTAGTGCACGTATTTATCTGGGTTTCACATGTAGCAGTTAGTACATTTTGAAGTACGGCAGCCTGAAGAGGCTCTTCAATGAGTGTAGTGTCTTAAGGGCGCGGTCTACCGCAATTTTCATCACCATTTTTTTATTCTTATTTGTACCAGATATTTTTTTTCGTATTTTAGACACAAAATGTGACTAAATTTGGCTTTTATGAAATTTTTTATTTCTCATATTTTTCGCGTAATGGCCTGTTAAAGTCATATTTAGGCACGTTTCCGTTTTAACGACTACACTAAAACCAACTGATGTACCAAACTCAAAAAAATCACAGAGGATAAAGACATTACAGGCTACAATGACATACTTATAAAATTAAAGAATAAAAATTATTTGAATTTTTTAAAAATGCTGAAACTAAAAATAAACATTTTAAAAAATTTAATAATTTTTTTAAAAATACAAATAATTTATATTTTTTAATTTAACAAGCATGTCATTGTAGCCTGCAATGTCTTTATCCACTGTGATTTTTTTGAGTTTGGTATATCAGTTGGTTTTAGTGTAGTCGTTAAAACGGAAACATGCAAAATATGACTTTAACATGCCATTACGCGAAATCTGTGAGAGATAAAAAAATTTCATAAGAGCCAAATTTAGTCACATTTTGTGTCTAAAATACGAAATAAATATCTGGTACAAATACAAAATAAAATAATGGTGATGAAAATTGCGGTAGACTGCGCCCTTAACAATGGCCTTCCGTCCTCCGAAAAGTGTGATTTCATATCGTGCGTTTGCACAATGGATGCAAGTGAAAAAATTTCGTAAATCCCGGTACGCACTATACATAATTCAGTATAAAATTATGTAAAGAGTTCAGTGTAAGTATCACTGTGACAGTGTCTACCGCAACTACGCTGGTCCCAGACAGAATTCCGTCCTGAGTTTTACTAATAGAGTCCGTCCTATTTTTTTTTATAATAGTGCATGCTTACGCGCATGCACAATGCACAGTTTCATGCAAGTGGGATTGCCGATATTATTAAAAATATATATATATATATATCTTGTTTCCTACTGAACAAACGATAATCGGAGTTTACAAACCTAAATAATACAACGTTGCTTCACTTATTCGGCAGTTACATGTATGTCTTGTGTTATGAAATAGTTTTCAGGAATTTTACAGTTACACTTTATGGAATATAGCAACCGACATCACAAATATAATTTTCTTCTCTATGTACCAAAAACTGTTAGTAAACAAAGAAAGTGTGTATACAACACAGCTGTTTTGCTACATAATTTTGGTATAAAATCACAATCGAAATTCATGAACAGAATTAAGTAAGTAATTGAGTACAGAATTAATGATAATGTGTACCGGGCTTGTAGAAAAAAATATTTCTCCTGTACATTACTTCACATTTCAATCGCGTTGCAGATGGCAGTCTTGACGCACTGAAGGCGAACTCTAATGCTAATTGTTTCTCCTCCCGCTGGACAAATTGTAATTATTATTCGTTGTTGATGATTCGCCGTGAATTGCTGTCGCCCGCCCGCAGTGACGAACCGTTGACAGTAGAGCCTATGTCAATACTGTGTTCCTCGCCCACCTCGCCATCAATCCACAAAGCAGCGGTCTCGTCCCCACGACGGCCGTGTCGAAGATTTCATTAAATACGGCCGCCATGTACCTGTCTTCAGTGACGGCCCAACACTTAGCCTGCCGCCGACCTGATTGATAACAGCCACTGCGCGCGCACGGCTTTATAATTGCAGTTCACGCCAATATTAACGTGCCATCAATCTTTTCCTACGACTCATTTGTTAGCGCTTTTTGCTTCCGCTCCCGAGAAATCGATACCGTGAGTGTTGCGAAGTTCGCTGATAAATAAAAAACTCAGGATATTTTGTTTACCTGATTTCCTATTTACACTATTTATATTTCCGATAAACTATACAAATGAACATAACATGAGAATGCCACAACGACAATTTTAAGGGGCCTCCCTAACTGCCCTTCAAATGCGTTGCAGCGAATTACGAATATTCTCTTTTTGACGAAACTACTTAACGCACACTATATTAGTATATCTACGAAAATAACACACACTTCAAACTTTGTCGCTATAGTTTTAAAAATTCGGTACGTTTATTAGAAACATTATTTTCTCGTCCTTAAAACGGCCAAACATGGCTTTTTCAGACTGCCGTATCTGGAAAATTAACAGTCGGTTCCAAAAAACGTAACTATAGAAACAAGCGTTAGATTTTGAACTACGCTGGCCACAAATAAGATAATGTGTATCACTGCTTAGTGTTCCATAGGAAAAACAATAATAGTAAAGCACTGCACGCCATCTGAGAGGCTTGCGCGGAGAGGCGATAATACATTAGAAACGTCGGTCAGTGGCAACCTTACCGCTCCTGCCTCACACACAAAAACGTAACCTATCTAGGGAAGCCCCTTGACACACAACGTTTTAGCTAACCAATTCTTTACTTTAAAAACTCCATTCAGTGTCAGAAATGATTTTATTTATATACTTTAATGTAGCGCACATGGGTCAGACCTTGTGTATCCCACCTAGACAATATGGGTTCGATACCCGGCACGTTCGGTCCCGGATTTTTCACACGTGTCTGGCATTGCTATAGGTCGGAGGGTCCCGTTTTCCAGCTATTCTCACTCCGTCCCTGCTCCACAATCACCTCACCTCAACTCATCAATGCCTTGGGTCGGAGGGCGACAGACACGTCTCACTGGTCGAGCAGCTGACCCAACCTTCACCCCGACCGTCTCTCATATACAATGTGGCACTGCCCGAAGACGGGAACACGTGATGAATTTTAATTTGAAGTGTAGTGTCGAACTCTGTTATCGTATAGTTACATCATGGCCATATGTAACGCCAGCCATAGAATAATTTTATTCGCTTTAAAACTATACACTCTTTGAGTTTCCCACACAACAAATGTAGAGCGGAAATTGTAAACGATCTAAGTGCCAAAAGAGACCGAATTGAGTTTACATCAAAATGTACTATGTGCCAGTAACTATGTTTTGCTGTAAGAGTAAGTCCCAGCCATATTCCTTACAATTTGTAATGATCATCAAAACACTGCATGTCCCATACGTATGTATAATATTGCAGATCTGTTTTTTTTTTCCTTTTATTTGAGACCATATTTTGGCACTTATATCATTTAGAAATTCCACTGTACACAAATAAAATGAAAATGATACATTACATGAATGTACTATAATATGGAATAACATAATAAAAAGTAAAATGACATAATATAATTTAATATAAAAATACAATACAATATTAATATATTACAATAGAATGAAATATAACATTACTCTTAATATAATAGCAACATATATAAATGAATAGGGCATAGTTTGTGTCTTTTATTTTACAATATCCCGTAGAGATGAACGTGTAGAGTAACGAAAAGCGTATAAAACAACCACGGCAGTAGTTCTTTATTTTTAAATGTTGGAAACGTCGCAAACGGACGCGCCTGCTAAACAGAAACCAAGCAACCAGCCACACAGAACGAAAGTGACGGTTGTATACATTAACGGCGAGGAAAGGGGTGGGAATATTTCTCCTGGCTCGCTGGCTGCTTTCTCAACGGACTCTTCGTGGGAAACATTGGTGGGCTCCAGGAGAAAGCGAGACACAGAGGATGGAAGGAGGAATGGTGGAAGTACGTAAAATAAAGGGTGACAAACAGACGAGCATCAGCGGAACGTCACTTGTGACAGTGGATACGGCCAAGCCTGCAGGCAAGTTGGTTCCTCTCCCCTTCCCCTTCACCCATTCGTGTCACTGCGGCATCGTGTCGTCGTTTTTTAATTACGTCTGGGAACGCGTCGAGGCGCCACAGGCGAGGACTTAATATTTTTTGCGATAGGTCCTTGGTGCAGCGTTGCTAACTTGTAAAAATAATCTCTGGTTATACTACCTAACATAAAAGTAATGATTTTGATAATCCCTTAACTGTCCAATTCCGTTTATGTAAGTTAGTTCAATGGCGGTATGCAATTTGATTTATTTATATTATTTTTATAAGTAACTATCGTGTCAACAGCCAGGTTCGAACGGGATAGGACACATTAATTAAATAAATAATTATCATTATATATTTCTTTATTTATTTCAAATCTGATACAAATAATTTACAACACAACACACGACACTTATTTGCCTTTAAATCTGAGTTGACTAAATTAAAATGTTTACATTTACTGTTTTTATCAACGCTGTTGATGGAGCACCTAAGTCTCCATCAGTTACAGAAGACAGATTTCGACAAATCCACGATAGATTCATTTCCATGCAGCTTTAGTGAACGGTTGTCTCCGGAATAAAATAAGGTTTCCTGCAAACCTCTTCACAAAAATATGCCAACGGAGATAACTCTCAAAATCTGGTCTACCTCAATTAGATGCACTATAGCGAGAGAACAACGCTTCAAATTGTCTGTATTCATCTGAACATAATGCCTTCCGTACACGTAGTTACTTAAGTATCGAGGTTCACTTTCAAGACTATGGATCTACATATGTTCCGCTGTGGTGAAATAGTCAGACCAGTAGTCTCCGACCATGGAGATCCGGACTCGAATCCCGATAGGACTGTTCCCGACCCTACACGTGAGAAACTTGGCGGAGTACGCCCTTGGTCGTCAGGTTTTCTTAGGAAACTACAGAGTCTCCATCACCCTTGAATTCCACCGCTTCTCTATACTCAACTAGTAGTGTTTCTAAGAGCGTTCAAAAACTCTATGTTAAGCCAACACCAAATCTAATGACCTCTGAGAGTACTGTCTTAATTACTGAGTAAAATTTCACGTACGTTTGATAAGAATATAACTCTGGGTTTACGTGAAAAAAAACTTAGATCAGTAAGAAAGGTATATTCATTTAATTGACGTCTCAGGAAGTAGGATGATTAATTGCAGGTTTTGGGATTCGTCGTGGGTGAACGAAAGTTGACGTGAGGAAATTCGTAGTTTGACCAGAGGGCCAAACCGGCCAAATGAATGCTGAAACTTATGTTTAAAACAATCTTGCAAGCTACAAATTGCTAATTTTTTCCTGTACCGTAAACCGGGGTTAATTCAGCTAATTGAAAATATAAGGCTAGGGGGCTTTTGGTGAATAAATGAGTAATCGGAACCGACTGATTTTAAAACAAGCCTTTGATCCATCTAGTTAACGTTGAAAACTTTCTCCAATAACGACCATAATACCGTATGTTTGGGTTGAGCAAGTTACCCCACGTGGTCTAAGTCCTTAGTCAATATCAAACCCCTTAAGATTGGTGAAACGTATTTACTGAACTTCGCATCAAGTAAAGTGTTAAATCGGTTTTGTACTTCAGCAGGTCCACCAGTATATAATACAGTTTCAAGTCATATGTAAACAACATTTCAATAAAACGATGTAACTTACTTAAGAGTGCATGGTATATAAGTAATAGCTAAAAGCATGAGTTCATAACTGTAGGTTTTTCGAAGCCAATTCACAAAAATTAAAAAATAGTTTTGCCAAATTTTTGAGCAATAATGTTCCTCAATTTACCTATACTTAAAGAACAATCTCTTACGCCGAAATCTCGTACATTAAATTGCGGCGCAAGAGATCACGCTTATCAAATGCATTATTCCGGGTAAATGTTTGCTCATAAAGTTGGCAATTATAATTATCAAGGATTGCTGTTTTGTAGTTTTTCTATATTGACTTTTAAAAACGTGTAGATCTCAGTTGAAGAATTAAGCGTTTATTTATCGACCACGCCCTCTTAAGAACGTAATTAATTTTTAAAAATATTTTTTGAATCAAAAGGAAAAATACTATACACAATTTTTGTAGAAACATTTACCATACCTGCAATATCAGGTTTCTAATACGATTGGTATGTAATGTTTTAAGCACATAGTTTCGCATAGCTATGCGAATCATTTATACCTGTGTGGCTCCTAGTAGAGGGACAAACGGCCCCGGACTGCGCATTTATTACAAGAGCCCACAGCCCTTACTCGAGCACCATATATCCTGAGTCCCTATTGTCCTGGCTGGAATCCCACAGCACAAAAGCACAATTCCTCCCAGCCAAAACGCTACTTATTGCAACCCATGAATTCCCTAACGTCGTAAAATTACAACCTAAGTCGTACTTGAAAATAATTGCTTTGACTAATTCATGCTGTACATATTACCCCCATTACATTTGATATATGGCTACGTCTCTGGGTTATAGAAATGAAAGGCTGATAACAAAGAGACCGTCTTACTATATTGCATGTAAGAGGCTCCAATCAACACACAAATCGGTGACGGTGATACGCAAAAAATGTATATATTTACAATTTGGTTTACGACAGTATTGGTGCTTATTTTATGTACATATTATCCTCATAAATGTTCTTACTATAACGGAAGTGTACGTGATAAGTATCAAATTAATTTTCAATTGTTATATATATATGTCAATACATAGTAGCCTAGAAAATATCTGTGCCGGATTAGCTAGAAGAAGGTTTTCTAGCAAAGTGATACATAAGAATCCTTAAAAAGTCTCAATTAATTATTTTTTTCAATAGAATTAAATGAAACATTTTCACTGTTAGAAATTATAAACAGCAGTTCATATAAAAAAATTAATTGGTAGCTTTCACAATTTTTATAGTTTTGGTAACAGTGTTTACCTTACTCTACCTTTTGAACAGTCAGGTGCAGTTTTCCAATCGTAGCAACCATACTTCTAGCATACGACGTTGAACTGGTACAGAGGAGAGTCAGCACAGTTTTTATAAATGATTATTTAAAAAATATAATGAACAAAGTTTTTAAAACTGAGTAGAAAGTATAAAACAAATTCTCCTATAAAAATACTTGTAATATTTAAAACGAAAAGTGTGGAGCGCATGCAATACCTAACAGGAGTGTAGAGGCTAGCTGTCATTGAGAAAATTCACAGAACAGTTCATACAATTTGCAGTGCAATAAAATTGTTAGTGACTTAGGTGAACTAGTCATGCAACAATTATCTATTTGGCCCGCCCACGTTTTCCGTTGAAAAATATCACACGTATTTACATATGAGAAATTACTTTATACTTTTTTAGATCATTTCAAAAACATTAATTATTTTTATCTAAATAATTGTATCGAACAGACGGATGGACATACAAGAAAGCCAGTTAATATTGCATTGCCATGCAGTTCTGAGCTATGTTTAAAGTTACACGTCCCTTTATCTCATCGTGAAATTAGCTTAAAATCAGTTATTTGTGCCAAACAAACAAATAGATCGACAAGAAAGAGAGTTAATAAAAACACAGTAAAATTGTTTAATGTGAGAAAATAATACGTTCGAAAAGTTCGGACGTTAGCAGTTGCGTCAGCTTACTCTGCGCACTTTTTTCCTGCTCAGTGGCGGAACTAGAAATTTTCGGATTTCAGCGGTGCGAAGTAGGGGGATTGTCATGTTCCCATTTTGCTGGTGGAGGTCAATGTTTATAACTGTAGTACAGAATATTTAGAAATACAGAAGTGAAATAGCCGGTAGGACGGCGAACTCAAGTCACACACGCCAGGAAAATAGTTTCCCTGGCCAGAAACATAGAGGAAACGCCAACCGCCAATCAGCATAAGGCGGCTTCACTGCTAGCAAGCTGCCAGGCCAATAGGAAACATGGCGTAACATGCAGGGAGCAAACACACACGGCGATGACATCTACAGCCTCGCGCGACCAATAAACGGCGAAGTTCGCTGGTATCAAATGAACCGCCACGTCATTTCACGTGTCTGTATTACTATTTAGTCTGTGACTGTAGCATGGGCGTGATCATTATATGAATTATAATTAGACATGGTTGTTTACCGCGGGAAAACATTACTATTTGCTGGGTTTCAACGTAAGTTCAGCTTATCACAAGATAACTAGCTTTCGCTTGTAAGCGGAGCTGTTACCCTATTTGACTAAGCCAATAAGGATCCCGTTATTGTAATATTTTATGCCTACACTGTAAAAAAAAGTGAGTAATATTACTCATCATATGTATGGTAATATTCCCCAACCTTGAGAGGAAAGTCTGATTTCCGAACATGTGTGGAAATTTTCGCAAGGTAGTGTATTCGCCACACAAACCACTCGGAAGTTTCGCTCGCGCGTTATGCCAAATTGTCCTAGAGGGCTTGCGCAAATACGTAATGAAAAATTACATTACCAGTTGAGTAACTTTCCTTGACACGTGTTGAGTAATTTTCCCTCACTTGTAGAGGTAATAAGCTTCCATTACATGTAGAGTAAATTTACCAAAAAAATTTTTACAGTGTACTATTGGTCTGCAGACAGCAATGTTGTGTCATACATAGAGGTAGGAAATTTTGCGGAAATATTTTTGCATCACTTTGTTTCAGTGCCTTACGTGCGCACCTGCATCTCGGCTTTGTGGTCAGTGATTGGATGCCGTAACATCCAGCGTGTGGAGGTTAAACCCGCAAATCACAGACGTGTTGTGTGGCAGTTATCCGTGCACTGATTCGCACAGTCAAACGAATAACAACTCTGTACAAAACATTCTTGTCAATAGCCATGAAGTTGAGCTGCAGGTGTGCACGTAAGGTGGGGAAAAAATCTTTTCACCAAAAAATTCCCGTCCCTAGTCATACGTACCGCAATAAACCACAATGTTTTCAAGGGTATGTTGACACAAAACATTTTCGCTATGTACCATCATCTCTAAGTATAATCTTAGGAAATAAATAAAACATGTCCAGAAACAAACGCTGAACAATTAGGCTACACCACGTAAACCCTGGGCTAAACTGGAGACGAAAATGTAAGTAGCAAAATGTTCTATGACATTTTATGTTCACAACATGGCAACACTGCACTCCACGTGCAGTTATTATTTTATGTATGTTACGTAAAGTAAACGTGGAATCAAGTTTGAACTTCCCGGGATTTAAACCTACACATATTATGCAGGTTATAATAGGAGTAGTAAAATAAGTAAGATACATGTGGAGCGCAAGAGGGGACTAACTACAGTGCTATGTTGCCAGATTGCACACATAAAATGTCATTGTAGAACACTTTACCACTGACAATTTCGTCTCCAATTTAACCCAGGATTCGTGTGGTGTGTTTATTAAGCATTTTTTTGTTGAGAGGTTATCACAGTATAAGTAGACATCTGACTTGGCTGCTGTAAGCATTTGCCGAACACTAAAGCATAACACGAATTTAAGTATTACGAAGGAGAAGCTACGGAATGTGAAAGAGAAGGGAAACGGGTGTACTCCTTGAAAATCCGCTGCACAGAGAGAAAGGTTTGGTAAGAGTCATTCGGGTTAAAGTGAGCACTACAAATTTAACCTTCGAAAAATATCACTAACCGTTACTGAATATTATTCCACATTAGCTCTACTTGCCCCACAGCTTGTGTGGTTGGCAGCGAAATTCCGCAATATAGTTCCATGTACTTACCTCTCTGAATACAATCGTACTGAAACAAAAGCAACAGTAATCGACATAATTGTATTTCATTTAAGTAATAAACTTTTTTTTATCAAATACTTCAAATATCTACTAACTGCACACTTTAACCTACACGCTCAAACATCAAGTGACGTGTCCAGAATGGTTAGAAATTTTTCCTGTCGTTAGCCGTTACACGCGGAAAGATACGAATTGGCTGAAAATTGAATTTAAGCAGGGTTTTTTTTAGTGCTCACTTTATCCCGAATCGCCTATAGAGTCAACCCTTGATATGTTTATATATGGCGAAACACCCGTGTGATGTTAAATCACCCATATATATGGTTACCTGGCTGATTTTTCTCTCTCAACAAGAGAATTTAGTCCCGTTAAACATTTACTTTGTTAGACCAACAAAACCAATTTTTTACGTGTTTCACAGATTTATCAGGCAACAAAAATTTTGTTAGGTAAGATACATATTTTATCGCCATATACAAACTTATGTTTTGTTAACTGTAGCAAACATTTTTCTCAGTGTGACCAGTGGAAACATGCCATACGCGAAAAATCTGGGATCGGCCATGCCCAGAAAGTTTGCAAAAGCTATTGTCCAGGGACGCCGTTATATTCTGAATTTTGCAAATGGGCTTCGAGAAACCTGGAATTTTAAACTGACGCTTTTAGTTGTGAATACAGAATAATGTATCATGGCCTCTTAATCGGATGTGCAACAAAGGACGGCAAGCTACGGTCATCTGGAATCTCGCGCGACCCTCACGCGCGCAGCTGTGCGTCAGCGACTTCCTTATCTTTGCCGTCATGTGCGCGCATATAATGAGGTCGGGATTTCCGCCTTTATAATTATTGCCCCCGGGGTTTTACATGCGCAGTTTAAATACGCATTTCCTAATCATATAATATACTGCTACTCCTGTGTGTTCCTGGCACGTAAGCCCTTTGTTTATATTTTATCTTCTCCGATAAAAGAACACTTTATTTTTAAATACCAAAACACTCTTAAAATTTATGTGAAGAAAAAAAAGAACAAGGAACTGTAAAAAAAATTTTTTTAAAACTATAACCACCGAAATATAATACGATTATCATAGTAATGTTTCTTGAATCTATAAAAAAAAATTCTTAACTACCCTAGTGATAGATAAATAATAAAAACAAGCATCATTGCATTTCATACACGTAGTAGAGTAGCCGTTAAGGGTAAAGTGTTAGCACTTTGTAGGAATATCTCAACAGAAATGGTAACACATTAAAACATTTGATTGGTGCTTTACACGTTAAAAATTCTATATCTGTGAAATTAATGCATTGTATTTATAGCCAAACGTTAATAGCATCACAAAAAATTTCTAAGGATACAAACAAGTGAAAAGAAAAACACTACTAAACCAGGATTTAAAAAGTGATTCCTTTACCGTTAATAACCTACTCTAATGATTTGAATGACGGAAATTATAATTGGACAAAGATGTACTAAAACGCAACTTACCCACATTTCCCTGAAAATGAGATATTATAGGTCAAAGTCTACTGTGGGTAGCTTGTATGAATAGTTTTTTTTCGGCCTCTTTTAACCTTCAAATATTATGATTACAAACCGGAAAAATTCGCGGGTTCATTGATCTGTAGGCTAGCTTCCAAGAATATCTGTGAAATCATATATACAGTAGCTGTTTATTAGCTGCTCGCAAACATAGTCAAATGGGCCTGTATTCATCTACAGTATTATTACTGGCTCAACTACTTTCAGGAAGTGTCGAGTAAGTCAACGGCCAATTATGAACGTGATACACACCCTATAGTTGCTGGAACTCTAGCTTAGGCCTAAAATAAAAAAGCGAATTTTTCAGGTCTCCAATTATGATGTAATGCCTGTAATTTTTCTAGGATATGTAAGTTGGTATGAGTATCTCCAAATAAATTACTCAATGTTAGTAGTTAGGCAAGGGACAATGTCTGCCTCTAGGAGCGCTAGAATCTGTAATATAGCTTTAGATCAGATGTCACTTCGGTTTGAAAGCTTTCGTGACAGTACAAATGACTATATTGTTTTGAAAATAATAATTAAAGGCGGTTGATTTTGTTTTTTAGTGAAATATTTTAAAACAAATTAGTGTTCGCTTTTCCAAACATACCTAGTTAGTTCTATCTTAATTGTAAATCCCCCTCTTAATATGAATTCGAATTAACGTTGATATATGTAAGTTACAATATTAAAATATGATACGCACCTACTGGCCGTGTGTTTGTGTGAGTGAGGTACGGTGCCAAGGGCGATGTTGACCGGCTTATCTAATGTGGTATAGCCTCTACGTGCAGATGTATCGTAGATCCCTCGCCTCACTGACACTTTGAGCGGTGACCCCATCTTTTATTGGTGGAATGTTTCGGGTTAAGTACATTGCGTGCTGCCAGAGTAGTTTCACACGATTCCCATGAGTTTTTTTTATAGATATAACAGGTTCAAAACGCTATTTTTAGCTATTTTTAGGATCTCCGAAATATTTTTTTAATTGACGTGATGCTTCGAAACAACCTTTCCGTCATCGTTGGAATGTTTTTTTTTCGTACGATGACACTATGAACAAATGTGGAATAGTTTCGTAAAAAAACATATTTACGAGCACACTTTAAGCGCGCGGTAGGCAGTGTTCTTAAGGCAGCTGGTTGGTGAAGGGTATGTTTGTGTGAAATTTGATGAGGCGCTACGAGCGATGCCGGCCGGAACATGTATTGTGATATCGCCTCTACGGACAGAGTCGTAAACGCGCGCGCAGTGTTCCCGCCGTAACGTTTTTACTTAGGGACTTTAAGCGGTGACCATACATCATTTAATTGAACGCGTCACTGTAGCAATGTCCGATGTACTTGTAGACCTCAAATTCGAACCAATTCGTTACATATATCTTGAGAAACAACCGCGTGAAAGAAAAAGCCGATTTTAGCCAAGTTTGAAGTCTTTAAAATAACAGTTCCAATGTGCGTAATGTCTTGCAAGTCACATTTGCAAGTTGTCTGAAATGTGTTTTCTGTTCGTAGGTAAGCAATATGGACGCACGTTTATTGGTCTCTGAGAAAAAACGTAACTCCGGACACGCTGCACGCAGTTCGAGCACCAGCCAGGCGGCCGCCTTAAGGCTCTGTTTAAATGTTCGTGCTGGGTTATTTTACTATCGCTGTTATGCAATTTAGTGAGAAAAAAAATGTAATTTCACGATTGTGACACTAATTATTTTTACGTTGATCTATAGTACAAGCATGTCAGTTGAAGTTTTAACGTTTACTTAAGTCACAATCACTCCCGACAATGTTAAAAATATTATTATATTGTTTGACTGATTGGTAGAGGCACGAGTAATTCGCGCATTGATTCTAGGTCAGATTGAACGTCAAGAACGTGTACCTCACTTTCGCTTCCGTGATTTGACGGCAGCTGTTTTGGCGCAACTTGGACGACTTCAAGCCAGTTACGTGCAACAAAATAATTAGGGCCCGATAGTTTTCGCGTAAAGATTTTCGCCCCACTTTGTTTCAGTGCCTTACGTGCACACCTGCAGCTCAACTTCGTGGTTATTGGTAGAGTGTATTTGTGCAGAGATGTTATTCATTTGACTGTGCCAATCAGTACACGGATGTGATATGCGGGTTTAACCTCCACACGCTGGGTGTTACGGCATCCAATCACTGATCACATAGCAGAGATGCAGGTGCGCTCGTAAGGCACTGAAACAAAGTGTTGCAAAAATCTTTACGCGAAAAACTACTGGGCCCTAAATATAATTTGTGGGGATATCACGTGCCACCCGTTTGTACAGTTATAAGCCAATGCATATTCGACCTTGACCAGGGCGGGTATAATACTGACAAGCCTACGCTGCAGCTAGACGAACACGCGAAATAATCGTGCCTATGCTGATTGCAGACTAAAATATCTTCGTTAAGAGTTCAACTGCAATTCCTGTACTGCAGCGCAAGGTAAATAGAATTTATGGTACACTCGCAAATTCCTAGAATTTGTGGTACACTCGCAAATTCCTCATTTTTCTTCTTAAAAATTCACAAAAAAAATCATTACAGTATTGGGACTGAAACCAAGCGTTAAATCGAAGGGCTGCTTTGTTTGGTTAGGAAACTATCAACAAAGTAAATAAATGACGTCACTACTCGCGCCTGCGTAGAAATAACGGTATGGTTATTAGTACAAGTCTATACTGAAGTGCTATGATCAGCGACAGTTGCGTTGGTATAGGCGATTCGGAATAAAGTGAGCACTCAAAAAACCTTCCTAAAGTTCTATTTTCAGCCTATTCGTATCT
Source organism: Medauroidea extradentata (assembly GCA_003012365.1). Taxonomy (NCBI): domain Eukaryota; kingdom Metazoa; phylum Arthropoda; class Insecta; order Phasmatodea; family Phasmatidae; genus Medauroidea; species Medauroidea extradentata. Next base: position 133,802 of record PNEQ01101875.1, on the reverse strand, counting down.
TTCCGCACGTAGCGGCTAACGACGGGAACTGTCTTAACCTCTCTGGACACATAACTTGATGTTTACGCGAGTAAGATAAATCGCGAAGTCAGTAGGAATCTACAGCCTACAATTTGATAAAACAAAAGTATATTACTTATATCAAATACAATAATGTCGATTTCGGTTGTATTTGTTTTAAGTACGGTTGTATTTAAATAAGAAAATACATGGAACTGTATTGCGTAATTTCGCTGCCAACCACACAAACAGTAAGGCAACTATAGTTAACGTTGAATTATATGCAGTAACGGCTAGTAATTTTTTTTTTCAAAGATCAAATTTTTAGGGCTTACTTTATCTCGAACGACCTACAGTTAGAGACACATTTAAATCGCGAAAATATTTAACATAGTCTCCAATAAACTTCAGTATCTCAATCGTGACACGTGTGAACAGTTTCCTGGCAAATCACACACGATCTGTGTTAAAACTGTACAGTTATAATTGTGTCTGTTGCAGAGAGAGACAGTGCTTCATATAAGCGATAGCCAATATAAAACCTTCAGTGTTATACATAGCGTGTTGGAGCCTAGCAAACAATCAACTTTTCCTGCGAGTTATCAGTGTTTCTACCTACAGTATACTTAGAGCTTATGGTACATCGCGAAATTTTTTTGTGCCAACATACCCTTGAAAACACTGTAGTTTCTGGTGACATGTGACTGGATAATATACGTCTGACACAACGTAGCTGTCTGCATACCAATAATAGGCATAAAATATTACAATAGAGGGATTTTAATTGGTTTATTAATATAGGGCAACACAAGTGATATCCAGCCATCTTTTCATAACCTAAAAGTATATTGAAACCCAGCAAATAGTCGAGATTTCCCGCGATAAACTATCGTCTCTACCTATTGTTCATTATATGTCACATGCTGAGCTCTGAGATATTTGGCCGGGTGACAAGCGCAACCCCCTGGTTGACACGTGTTCCCTGCAGTGGCTAGGGGTAGGAGGGTATGTGCGCGCGTGCGAGGGGGTAACTCCGGGCAGTTGTCTCGTCTGATTGGCTCACGGGCCATCACGTGCTCGCCTATCTGTTCCGGGCCGTTCCGCGCCGGCGGGCCGCATCACGCTTGTTTCCGGACGCGCGGGGATCACAGCTAACTCCTACCCCACCCCCAACCCGCTCCACCCCTCACACCCTCACCCTCCCCCTTCCCCACAAACTACTCCACTCCCCTATGACACCCCTCCCACGAAAACGCGACGCGCGTACGTCACAACGAACCAGTGTCGCTAGATGGCGGGAAATTTCCCGTTTTTCGGGAATTTTCGGTAGTCGGCGAGAAAAAAGGAAAAACTCCCAGGAAACAGGAATTTTTAACATTCTCTATATTTACAAAATAATTACATTGTGTTTCAAAATCAACGACATTTATTTTGCTGTGTGCAAAAGTATATCATTTCAATAATTCAACACTACACATTCTCTTTTATTTGCATTTGTATTTTTGCACATACGTATTAGCTTTCACGAGCTGTGTGATAAGATTTGCAACAGATCAGCCACTAGTAATCCTTACTTTAATCTTATCCTTTGAAAGATAGTTAAAATGCTGACCATTTAGTTCAATACGCCTGGTGCTGTCTAAAGCAGAGAAGTGCAGATAATGTCGACATTAATAAGTGTATCTTTCAGGTCCTTTATTTTCATTGTGTTATATATATATATATATATATATATATATATATATATATATATATATATATATA
>PNEQ01101875.1:72240-131938 GCA_003012365.1 Medauroidea extradentata | reverse complement strand
TTTGATTTCCATATAAACCGAACAGAGATCGACGTAAACTGACAAAATCCATGATATTACTTTAAGGCAATAAGGCCGACAAACCAACAGTAAACGCTAGTTGATACCTCATACCATTACGAAAATAAAAGGGGTGGCCTCCCTTAAATTGCTGACAATTTTTGTAGCGTCAGGATAATCCAATATTTAAGAGTGAATTATTGGGTAATGTGACCTTAGTAATTAAAAATCTCCTTTTGTAGCGACTGCCTAGGACGCATAGTTTTCGTGAAAAACGCACGTCAAGTTTCGGCGTGGTGAAACAGAGCCTAGCGTGTAGGCAACACTGCGTACACGAGTGTCTGGTTTATTCCGCAACGCCGCGCCGCACAGACGATGGTGGACATTCACTGAAAATATCACGTACCCTAGCTTAAATAGCTCACATAACCGTAACCAATACATTGTTCCTAGCTCTATTTGTGCATGCGTGTTTAAAAAAAAGATAAATGTGCAAGTGAAATAAATATATCTTGGGTACAATACACGAAGTTAGACATTTAAATAGTATGTGTAATTCTGGCACTACTGAAAAGTGTAGGGGAGCCGATATTGTTTTCAAGCACTGTCAGATATTGCCGATACCAATACTGATACTACATTGAGAAGGAAAAATTACATTATTGCTAGCGTAAGAAATTAAAAATTTAATTTTTAAAACACTTCGTCAAAGAAAATTCCAACTGTCTATTTTTTATTGTTTGAGTCTTTCTTACTTTTGAGATGAATAAAAATCTACCTACGAACCACAAACTAGTTAGTGACTCAAACATATGCGGGCGTGTGATGAATGATATGGTTTACTTTTTGGTATTGTGCGTATACGTCATGCAATTTTGTTTTAAAATTTACATCAGAAATAGATGAACTAACAGCCACCAAGTCATTTACATTTATAAAGTAGTCGTGACAATGACATTCCTAGACGCGTATTTCTCTGCCAGAAAGTTGTGTTTAAAGTCGTGAAACATACAAACAGAGAAGAAAAAATTTGGAATTTTAAGCTCTTCCACTTCAAAAGGAGCGGACGGTTTGGATGTTTTGGTACCGTAACAGCCCTGCTGTAAACTTGTAGTCAAATGTTAGGTTCCAAAATAATCCTACATTACAATCCCATATCAGTCACGCGATTTAATGCCAGCAGTGAAATATCGACACATTTTGCTTACCTTCTCTATCGCTCGACCGAAGAGTTGTATCTGTCTGGTCTTTAATGCAGATTTCTTAAACGAGTAGTCCATTTTCAAAACTCGTGTTGTCCATCACCAAGGAAAAATGTTTTCTGAACAATTTTGTGTAGCTTTTAAATGTGCGCTGAAGTTGACGTGATGATTGTTTCCAAAACTCGCGTCATTCAATAACAGATACACTTTCAAATACTGTTCTGGCCATGTCACAAATGGGCTCGCAAATCAGTTTTTCGTGATTTGTTCAGTTTTAGTGAAACTGACTAAAGATAAGTTTTGGAACTGGACTACTAAATGTCCGTTACCACTCAAGCACGTGACAACAAATGCCACATCAGTGTTATACAGGCAGTGCAGCACTGTGTTATTTCACTCACCGTAACGGTTTATTGCAGGAAATATTTTTGTTATCCAACATGAACACTCGTTAACTCTTAAGTGACATTTAAGGCGGCCTCCTACCCCACGCTTCAAATGCGTTGCAGCTGATTCGTGAATAGATTTTTTCAACAAAACTATTCCACGTGTGCTATTTGTGCCAACGTAGGAAAAGAAAAAAAACTTCAGGCAAGGTCGGAACCTCATTGTCAAGACGCCACGCTCGTTAATAACACTGTTTCTAGGCCCTCCAACGTGGCTAAAACTGGCTATTTCAGACTGCCGTATTTCAAAATGTACTAACCGGATGTATGTGAAAACTCAGATTACCACCTGCACAGAACTTTGCTACAGACTTTCCACCAATAAAAGTATACGGCCACCGCTTAGTTTCCCATAGTAACAACCGTTCGGCGGGAAGCTTGCACGAGTTCAGTGCTTGGCTCGTTGAGGCGCGCTTCAAGGTCGACCTTACTGCTCAGTCGATTTTGAGCCCCTCACACGCGGATAGGCGGCGTCCTTAAGGCTAGAACTCAACCTTGAACCAATTTATTTTAATGGTGCGTGTGTTCAATGCTTGAATATTTAACGGCACATGTTAACGAACAACACATTTCAACGTAAATCGTATTACATATTCGAGAAGATACTGCCTCACCCATCTCCATTATCATATACTACCATTTGTGCTGACACGGACATGCAAATTCTTTGTGTGACGTTTGGGCATTATTATAGGAGCAGTTTAACGAACATAATAAAATACACGTATTGTTTCACTTTCACACTTACAATTATTTCTTTAAAAATAAACAAACAAATTAAGATATTAACAAAGTGTTGGTTACGGTTATGTGAGCTATTTAAGCTGCGATACGTGATATTTACAGTGAATGACCACCATCGTCTGTGCGGCGCTGCGGAATAAACCAGACACTCGTGTACGCAGTGTTGCCTACATGTAAGGCTCTGTTTCACCACGCCAAAACTTGACGTGCGTTTTTCACGAAAACTATGCGTCCTAGACAGTCGTTACAAGAGGACCTTATTTGTTACTAAGGTCGCATTTCCCAATAGTTCACTCTTAAATGTTGAATTATCCTCACGCTTAAAAATTTGTCAGTAATTTAAGGGAGGCCACCACCTATATTTTCGTAAGGGTTAAAGGTATCATCTATTGTTTACTGTTGGTTTGTCGGCCTTAAGTAATGTCCGGAGTTTTACCAGTTTACGTCGTTCATTGTTCGGTTTGTGGGGAATTCAAAGTTTTAAAATTTGATTTTCAAAGGCAAATTACTCCTTTAATCTCACGATTACATACAAAGTGTCTTACATATTTCCTGCTTTATTTTTCACAAAAATTCACCTGGCGGAGTTAGCCGGTGTTTTTTGTGAATATATATATATATATATATATATATATATATATATATATATATAGTTACATATTTATATATATATATACATACTTATATACAAAACGGTAAAAATGAGAAATTTTGGTAAAATTAACGGGTTTTGGACCGTTTTTGATCTGGAAACACTGCAACGAACTCTGCTCGAATTGGCGGTGCCGTCGAATTAGCGGAAACACCCTTATATTTCAAAATATCACAAGGTACAAAGAAAACAAAAAAGCTGTTGATTCCTGATATTCAACCATTGCCGTCTCTACTCTCTCCTACATTTTTTTCGCAATGTTTTAAAAAGTACGTCAATAATTAGGACATAGTATGAAAAAATTGTCATAAAGTAGACCCTTGCTCTAATTCAGGTCCGGCAGGCTTAACTTTCGTTTTTCGTTTTTATATGTTTTTTTTTTTTCAAATCAGTCCAGGGTAGTAATATAACTGTTCCTAAATAAATGCTTTGGCGGATTTCTTCCTTGAGCATTGTAAGTCACAGATTGCGTCTCTAATATCGTGAACTTATTTTTTAACGCCCAAATATTCATTGAAGCTTTCAAATGTTTGTTTAAGTGGTCCTCTGGAAGGGTACATTTTGCACATTCGAGGATTTGAAGTACGGAATACTTAAGTCGACAAAGCATGCGCATCATGTCACTGAACTGAATTTGCCCGAGTATTTGTTACCACGTGATACAGGCTATATCACGTAATAAGTGGCAAAATAAAGACGATACACGTAAATTCAAAATATTTAATGAACAAAAGCGAACAGTACGAAAGGAAATTACGAAAGGTGTAAGGAACTGGCAATTGCTTTTATTTAAAAATATTACTAATTATAACCTCACGGTAAAGTATGTTTTTTTATTATTTGTGGCAGCTATAATTAAATTATTTAATCATGAACACATTGTCAGCATGATGTTCTTCAGTTTCTACTGCTGTCCATAAAAACATTTGTTTTAAAGAAGTCATATCAATCGTTTATCACTGCAATTTTAATTTTCTGGGACCCCAAGTGAAGAATCTTGAAATATTGTGTGTTATATATGATAGGAAAAATAAATACTCCACCGTTTAGTGATTTTGAGACATATGTCTAACTTTAACAAGCAGCTGTGAAACTGTGGTACCAGATTCTAACCTTTCGTTTCAGCTGTGTTAACAAGTTCAAGTGAAAAATAAAAGTATGTACAACACTCCAAGCAGTTTCGTGTAGTAGATACAAGAAGATACTACAGCAACTTGATTCACGAAAGGATTCTATGTTGAAAATCGTTTTGCGGCGCGATGTATTTAAACTCAAGACAAGAATAAAAAACACATGGGTATTTGACGAAGGAACCAATGATAGAAAAGTATGTGTAGAAGGTATTTGTAAGTTTCTAGGCTTAATCAATTATTTATTGCAAATATGGTTGTCCAATATCCGTGCCAAAATATACATTAAAAACCATCTAACGGATACAACGAAATAAACTGCATCAGAAATGTGTTTTCAAGGTATCAACTTACTCTACATTCCTACTTCTTCTTGCATTCTATCATTGTAAGCTTTCCCTAGCTGGATAAGCAAAGACACTGTTACTTGAACCATTTTAAATGTGTTCAAGAAACCGTCAAATCACAATACCAAATAATGACCTACAAACAATTGGCGCCGTGTGTAAATGTGACGTCATCGCACGAAACGCTTGACTACAGACCACGTGCAGTTTATGCCCTAGATGCACCAGACATAGTGTGACGTCACATTCGAATCGTGCGCTATAATATGCGAATTCCTTAATTCACCCGTGCAGCCATCAGTTGTCGACACACCGGTGTACACCGGTTGAGGCCATTATTGAACAAGAGGCCGGACGCTATAAATGAAACTGACTGAATCTGCTCAAGATATTTAATAATAAACCGCGATATAAATCTAAATTATACATTTTGGTTACGTATGAAATAGTAAAACAAAATTTATATTTGAAATTTACAAAATAAATTGAACACTTCTATTTGTAGTAAGCTCATATTGTAAATTAAAGACAATTTTCAGTGAAAAATAATTCAGTATGTTTGATTCATTTGACATCACATTTCACAATTATTCAGGATATTTCAATCGTTTTCAGCGAGATTGTTTCATAAAATTCACCGACTGATGTTCCGGTGCAAATCCGCCGGTTTCCAGCGACATTTCAGACCGGTTGAGCCGGTGGATACATCGATTGAACCGACTGAGAGCAAAACAGCAATTTACGTGTTCACCGGTGGCTGCATCAGTGAATTTTCAAAAACGCGGATTGTGTCAATGGAATATAGCACGAATCATTTCGTGCTCATCGTGCGGTCAACGAAACACGACCTTGGTGCGCGAAAGGTACGAATATATAGAAAAAAATTATCAGAAATAATGGCAAAACGACTAATAATGTTCTTTGGACATTTCTACTGGATGAATGAGAGAGAACAAGCAAACATAACAAATATAAATATATTTCTGGAAGAAGAAATCGACAATAGCATGGATTACAGAAATAAGAAAAGTGACATATCATGACACAGCCCAAGTCGCTGGAGCTAGAAACGTGAAATATTTTGTGCGTGTTCCCCTCGCGTTGTAGGCGAGCACAAAGCAGTGACTTTTCTAAATTTGGTCCCTAAGAGGGTGAAAAGTGATGAAATGTGTGTTCTGTGTTCAAAGAAAGCGCATGTGGGGCGGATACGATGCAGCAGGGTTCTCTGCTGCACGCCAGGACACAGTGAAGTGTACCCTTCCCCCTGTGAAGAGGGCGAGGATAAATAGTCGCCATTTGGACAAGGACGTACCACGGAGACCATGAATAATACCGTGGTAGCCATTCCTACACTCTCCCAGACTTCCCCTCACAAACCCTCTAGTCTTCCACCACCCGGGGTCCTACCAGCACGCGTCGCTGCTGCGTCCTAATCCCCCGTCCATTCGTTTGGCAGGACACGTTCATAAGGCGACAAGCCTTTCATATTTCCTGCGAGGAGTACTGGAGGGAGAAGGAGGAAAACACATTATTTCGAGCGTTCCGAGCCGGAAAATTTTAATCTCTCTTGCTTGGATGAGTTATCGCATCATCCCCCTCCCCTCCTGTCTTCCCACACACATCAAGCCTGCTCTGGGCATGCCATGAGATGACGTAATTTGTTCGAGGAGGGGGTGGAAACCGAGCAGACCCAGTCATTGAACGCACGCCCCTCCAGTTAAATACGGCAGTTTCTGGGGCCTCATGTACTTCCGCGTCTGGCCCTCTCAGCTAAAGCCCTTTCACAAGATAAAATATTGACTTCAATTCTTTGAAATTTATTTATTGAATAAATAACGATTCAAGTAAATTTAATTCAATAAATATTTAACGGACCACTTTAAAAGTTATCTCACGATTTGTAAACAAATGATGCACAAAATAAATAATGTACCTATTTCACAAGTATATACTAATCCTGCACGACACTAAAATATCTGGTTGAGCCAATACAATATTTCTTATTATTTTTGTATATTATTTCAAAGTAATGATGTTTGCATTTATATTCAGTATAGTTTAATTCGCATTGAGAATTCAATTAATATGTTATTTAAATTAACAATGTCAGAAAAACCTCTTCTACGTTTTTAAATATTTTGATTCAAGAAAATTTCTGACGTGTTCGGAACGAATAACTAGGTCATCAGACGGTGCCATACATCTTGGTATAATGGCAGGAGCTAGGAGAGGAGTCGGCATGGTCGTTGTTAAATAATCATCCTAGCATTCGCCTCGAGGTATTTAGGGAAGCCACAAAAAACCTAATTCTAGATGGCCGCGGATCGAACCCTTGTACTCCCGAATGTGAGTCTAACGTTTTACCGTTGCGCCACCGATATAACTAGCCGCATTTTGTTGTAAATTTACTTTGACATATGTGAAGGGAACATATTATAGCCAGTAGCAGAGCGTAACTTTAGTTGATGTTAAATAAAATGTGAGGAGTTAGTTACCACATCTCTTCATGCATTCCTTTGTCCAGAACGTTACCAAACTGCATGTCATTATTTTGCGGAAAAAATCTTCACATTTAGAGGGGGGAATTCATGAACATAATTCCGAAATGAATTGTTCCTGCATTACAGTTCACAGAACATGACGAACCGGGCATATCACGCGGGTTGGGTCATGTTACTGTAGCACGCCAGCACATACAGGACGGGAAATATATAATTGGAGGGATTGTGCGATGTAGCGTCCTACAATACACCCGCCGTACGGTAACTTGATACTTTCTGGAAGCCCTGCTTGTAGCTTGGATCTATTTTCACACCAACTATGGATCCTTCCGCCAAACGTAAATAACATTGTCAAGTTGACGGCTGCTCTGAAAGCCGACGTACATTGTCCATCCGTCGCCACTAACTACGCCACCTCTGACATATTATAATATATGCTAAATGTAAAGTACATTTAATTTCATTTCTTGAAAATTAACACATTATGTACATACAAACACCATCGTCTAGGAATGCCATTTAGTATTTCTATATTGGCTTCGAAAAAAACGTAGAAATCAATTTATGTTTTTAGCGTTTATCTACCATGTACTCTAAAGCGGTGACCATGTTTTTTTTACTGAAAAAAGTATGTGTGTATAGATGTGTATATATATGTATATATATGGCAAATTAAAATGCACTGTTGTATCTGCGTTTGAAAATTATCTTAAATTTTTCGTATCTGAAAGCACACCATTTTCGGATCGCAAAATTTTTAATGATCAATCGGTACAGAAAAATCGTAGTTATTTTTTGAAGGCGGCTGCTGAAGCTGTTCTAGTAATTTGGGACAAGCTCAGAATATTCATAACGGAGGCCGTGTGGGTGATTAAAAAGTTTTATATTTTCAAACATTAACAGGAAATAAAGCTACAATATTATTGGCATATCCGGTAAAATAATTGAAATATTATTTTCTTGTTTTTAGTGATTTTATCAAAGAAATATATTTGCGTAATCAGATCAGATTACAAAATGTGAAAACGTCAATGGAAAGAGGCATAAGAGCCGCTCGGTAGGTTCAAACTTACAGAAAAGCAACTGTAGCAAAAATGGCTCAGAAAATATTTAATTTAGTACTGCCGATTGTTTAGAATAAATTAACGAATATTTTCTATTTATTGTAATTAATTGTAAGCAACCAAAGAATCAATTTTAGAACACTTATCAAAATGTCAAACAGGTTGTTCCTGAACTACAGGTACAAACGCAGTGAGGTGATTTCTTATGAAAAATAAAGTAGAAAATAAGGTGACTTATTACCTAGGTTTAATCGGGGAGTAATGATCATTTAAATATCGAGTTTTGAAACTGTATTTTATTAAAATATCGTAAACTAAAATATTTAAAAGACTATAATCTAAATGTTATATTATGTCATTAGGGTCTTCAAACCCACATGAAATGTTGTTTGATACCTTGAACCGTTACTAAACTAACAGGCGTGTTCACCTTCTAATTAGATGAAACTTTGGTACCGCCGGGATATTTGAAGTTGAAGATGTTTTTGAGTAATGTGAGGTTCGCAACATAGATGGTCCTCTTATTACAAATGTCTAAGAGTGATAGTTTATGTTAAAAATGCATGCGAGCGCAAGGAGAGCATAGGCAATACTGTGTACATGTGTGTTGATGTGCTCAGTTCACAGGTTATGGTGGACAATCACAGTAAACAACATTAACCACACTTCAATAAGTTCACAATATCGTCTTAACAGCTGATTATCCAAATGGGATAGAAAACATTACATACGAACAATGTGCAATAACTCGTAAGGGAAATATACTACCTTTCAAATCGACGTTTTAGAAGGTTATAACTAAAAATAATAGGTTAACATGTTCTGGAAATTCAAGAAATTATGTCTGTGAACGATGTTAGTCACTTTACGCTGAAATTCAGGTTTTGTAGAGTACAAAATTTTCTACATCGTAAAAATAAAAGGGTGGTATGTTCCTACCAATGTGTGACTACCTCCTGGGTATTTTACTGCTTTTCAAAGATGTAATACACATATATAATACACGCCACCTTTTCATGGAACACTTAAATACGAACTGTTTGAGATGAAAAACACGTGAGGATGCACTGAGTAACCTGCCAGGTACGCAACCCGCGTTGCAAGGCTGGTTTTGCAACCACGGTTTAGTTGCTGTGTGTGAAGGCGGGTTACGTGATAGGACAGTCGTATGTTTCTACAGATCTTCTGATAGTTGTAATCCAAAAGGAAAACTTTAAACGGCTACTATACAATGCATGTGGAAGTTTTGCAAGTCACGTTCTCGGGCTGTTACCCCTACACTGTGAAAAAAAATTTTCTTGGTACAAACAAAATTTGTCTGAAACAACCAAATCATCTGTTTGTATAGGGGCAGAGAAATATTTCTTTGCTCGTAACATATTATTTTGTACTCTCGATTTATATGAGGCAAATGGATGTATTTTGTTAGCAGTACCAAAGATTTAGCTGGTCATAAAAATATTTCGTTGGACATATCAAATGCACAAGCAATATTTTAAGAACTATAAAAAAAAAATGTGTTTGGCCGGGATTTGATCAAGTAACCCTTGACTTGCCTTTATTCATGCCCTAACCAAATTAGCTGCCAGTGCTTCAGTGATATTGTGATTGTTATTTGTATAGGAATCGTTAATATTTTATTACGAATTAAAACGATCGCCGTCCACCGCAGCATAAAGAACAAGACGTTCAGCGGCGGTTTTTTTTGTAGCATTTCCTTTGTGATCATTTCAATTAGCCACTTTGAAATTATAGCTAAAATTAAGATCCCCTAATTATGCTGATTGACAGTTTAGACGCCATACTTGTCGCACAAGCTAATATTTTCAAAGTTGTAAGTATTCAGTGTTCGCCATCCTATCGCTCACACACGCCAATCTGTCACCTACCACAAGTCAACCAAATGGATATAGTTTCGACAACCAAATCATTTAGTTCATTGAATAAAATTTTTGTTCAAAGCACATCACTTATAATTAACAATATTATTTTGTTGACAAATTGTAACCAGTTGTTTGTTTACACTAAATATTTTTTTTCGACGTCCTATAGTAACCACATATATATTTGACACAAACAAAGCGCGTTTAAATGAATAATTTGGCCGAGGGAAATAATTAAATTTGTTATGAGGACTGGATGCTTTATCTTGCCAACAAAATACTGTTTAGCTGAAGCAAACATCACTCAAACAAATATATTTAGTATAATGAAACAATTCTTTCTCTCAGTGTAGCTTCATTAACATATAGTAGTATTTTTACTGCCAGTAATATTATTGTTGCCTTATAATGGTGTTAATCTTGAAAAATTAGTAATTGATAACTCAGCGAACATTTACACGCACCTAAAATAAATACATAAATAAAAAAATACCATTAAATAAGTTTTAATATTATGTACTGTTTCTTTCACGATCACGCCAATGCGATACAATATAAATATTAGTAATCTACGTGTGTTATTTTATCCCCTTTATTTTAGGTTTCACAAAAACAGAAATTGTAAGTACTGAAGAATTACATAGGTATGTCGTCGTCATGGTAGATGGTGTGACTGGGTTTTTAATAAGACGCCTACCACTCGCTGAGGGAGTGCAACATACCAAGGCCGGCCGCCAAGTTTATGATTAGTTGCATCACACCAATGACGGATCTGTTCCGAGGTCACACGATAACAGTAGCTTAAGTTAAACGTTAAAAAAAATAAAATAAGATACGTTTAACGGTACCTATTTTTACGAAGAAAAAAAAACGGTTCAATTTTAACATTTTTTTTCCTAACTCGCTTTATTAGATGTTTGTTTGTCCAGTAACAATAACCTAGTAAATTGAAACTTTAACGTAGTATAGAACTAGATATAAACGCAGCCTTCTTTTCTTGTCTGTCTGTACTCGGTACAAATATTGCAATCGGTTTTTAACTAATTTTCCGTTGAGCTGAATGCTCAAACTTTAAACATAGCTCAGAAGTTGATAACTATGCAACATAAAAGGAAAAAAAAAATTGAGGAAAATAATTGTTTTGAAAAAAAAAATTCTAGTTTTGTTATGTCACGTTTTTAAAATATAAGGAGGCAAAACTTTACACTCGCCGAACTAAAAATCAGAAAATAATTTTATTTTATTTTTTAAGATATCACGTTTTTAAAATAATTTCTACTAAGGAAATAAATGCTAGATTGAATAGAAATGCAGGGTCCATGCAGTAGATAATTGACGGATGAATAGTCCACCAAAGTCACTAACAAATTGTATTGCACGGCAAATGACATGAAATGTTACGCAACTTTCCTCAACGTCACCTACATTTGGACGTAGTTATGCAAACAGGAACCAACAGACAAAATAAATAATTTTGTAATACTCCTACGTTGTAGAAGGAGAATTTCCCACGTATATACTAGAAATACAATAAAAATTAAATTGTAATATTTCAAGGGCAAAAAGAGCCCAGAATAAAGGGTTTATAAAAGGTTTAGATACGTACAGTGTAAACTTTGTCCTAGAATATATAATTTGTAGTGAACTGTGAGGTGGTTCCTTTTTGCATAACTACGTCCATTTTACACTCTGTACTGTTATGTATTATATGCGCTACATGTCTTTCCTGTTAAATCTTACAAGTATTTTCTTAGAAGAAATTGTTTATTATTTTTTAGTTAGTCCGTTTTAAAAATATTGTAAACTAAATATATATATATAAATTTGTTATGGATGTTACTAAGCCTTCCTGCAATGTTTTTTTTTAGTAACAGTTAAAAAATTTGTATGTTGCCCATATTGTTTTTCGATCTCCTTCACCTGTACTTGTTTTCATAATCGAATAAATTCATAATTGAAAAATCACCGGTGTTTTCAATCGGCTTGCCCGTTTGATACTCCACAAGCTGGTCGATCATAGGCTCCAAACGAAAATAAGCGTTTCATAACGAGCTGGCAGTGTCGCCAACCCCAGGGAGAAGGGGGAGGGGACGGAGAAAAAGTAATTAAACTTCCCCGCAGTAATTTGCATGCGATATAACGGTTGCATTCGGCGCGGGCGCACGGTGCATTTTAATCCGTTCGGTGGATTTCCCGCGTTATCTGCTTGAAAAACTAGGCTGGCACGAGAGGACGACGCTTATTGGTGGAAAAGGGTGGCCCTAACATGGGAGAGTGACGTCAGCATGAGGATGAAGAGGGGGGCGGGGGTTTACGAGTGTACATGCGTGCGTGTGTCGTTGGCATTCATTGAATACTGCGATTTCCCGAGCTACCAGGAGGCAACGTTCGCCGCCTATAAATCGGCCCATTAACGGATTTATTGACGCGATCTCGCGCGTTGGAAAATAACAAAAAAAAAAAAAAAAAAAAGCGAAACAAATGTTTCGTCCCCACGCTGGGATCGTAACACGCGCAAACCATGATCTCTTTCTTTCTCTAGCCGTGTTTTTTGTTGCAAGCACTTAACAGATGCGCGAGCAAACACACCGTAATTGCAGAATTATGAAAATTGAATTGCTACTTTTTTTTATTCGGTGGAAGCCATCAATTTTTTTTTGTGGGCTTGCTGTCGAAGCTGTGTCACTGAATGTTTTCAAAACAATAAGTGAGATGTGTGTGTGTGTGTGTGTGTGTGTTGGTTGGTTGATACGTTACAAAATTTAATGCGTCATTTATTGATTCCGGTTCGTTTAAGGTTTTTTTTTAAAACGCGCTTTGTTTTGCTGCCATCCGGTAACATAAACACGGTGAGAATGACAAACCGAACACACCTATAAGTAGAGACATGCAATTTCGCGTTTTATTTTAGGCCAAAGCTCGAGTTCCAGAAACTATAGGTCTGTGTCACTTCCACAATTGGCCGTTGACTTAGTCGACACTTCCTGGAAGTGGCTGAGCCAATAATAAAACTGTAGCTGAATACAGACCCATTTCACAGTGTCAGCGAGCAGCTAATAAACACCTGCTGTCTGCATGATTTCACAAATATTCTTGGAGGCTAGCCTACAGGCAGTGGCGGCTCGTGGGTTGTTGCCAGGTGGGGCTGCAGATAGTCGGAACTGTACACTCTTGATGAACGCGCCGTAGACCAACGACGATGAAATATTTGCCGGCTACTAGATCTGTTGTGACCACTCAGTAGTAAGGGGCACCTGCACATCAGCGTGTCGGTGGCTGTAGAGTCGACCAGCACACAACCTTGTACAACTCTTGGCTGCAGCCCTACTTGGCAACAACCCGCGAGCCGATACTGCCTGCAGGTCAGTGAACCTGCCAATTTTCCCAGTCTCTGCCTATAAGTCAGAAAAAAAAACCTACAACATGTCGAAAGGGAAATCAACATTTCGCGAGTTCGATGGCGCACATGTTAGAATAATGTCAATTGTATACTTAAGCCCCTCCAATGTTCCATTGTCTGCTGTTCTCAGTGGCGAAGCGTGGACGTGTTCCACTTTGCTCACGTGACAGATGTGCTCTTCAGACATCGGTGTATTACTGGAGAGTTAGTTCGTCGCTACTGGCTGTGCAATGTCCCTGCCCATACTAGTCAAATGGTCCCACAGACAACCGAGAGTTCTGTATAGTCACTGATAATCACCGCTTACCCTAGAACTAGAGCCACGATTTTATGGCGAAAAGATTTTTGCAACATTTGGTTTCGTTGCGTCATGAGCACACCTGCAGCTCTGCTGTATCGTCTGTGATTGGATGATTTTACTCTCACTGTCCTTGGCAAATTATAGACGTACAGACTCACAGTAATCTTATTCTGATTGGTGCAGTCAAATGAGAAACGTGTCTGAACATAGACACGCTGCCAATAACCTTGAAACAGAACTGCCGATGTGCGCGTGAGTCACTGAAACAAAGTGGGGCAAAATCTTTTCGCGACAAAATCGTGGCCCTACCTAGAACACTTCACGCTTCGCCACTGGCTGTTCTTGTGAGTAACAGCTAGTGGACAGTGGTCGAGCTAGAGAATGCAGCTGGTTGGATAAAGATCCGTTTTGACCCCGTCACGACAAGAATGTGACTTGTGCAAGACGTCTGACAGCAAAAAAGTCGACCACAGGTGTATTACGACACGCAACATTAATGAAACGTGCCTTAGCTGTCTTGACTAAGGCAACCAAAAACTTGTGCGTGAATTAAGTATAGCAATATATCTGACAATTAACAGAAAACTGGTTCCCTAAATTTAGTCATTTTACGACTTGTAGAAGTATTTCTCTGTGTAAACATATATTAAAATACCAGAACAGATAACCAAGAAGAATTGAGCACAGTAAAAAAAGTTATTCAATTTGAAAATGCATGATTAAATTCCATACATTGAATGAGAAATACTTTTTCATTTACATGAAAAACAGAAATCACAGTAGAGCTTATAAGGAAATTCGAAAAAACGTAAAATACAGTGCTGTTAATCGTTAGTGCGCTATGTTCAAGTTTTAACGTACAGAGATTATGTAGCAAGGGATGTTGGACTGAACCTGAAATTTAGTAAGATCTTATTATTGCATGTCTGTGTTTGTGTTACATTATCTGTAACATAATTTAAAAAATTTAACCGTATCCGTAATAGATTCTTTTACAAAGTTTTGTCACACAATTTTCACGTAAATGTACTGCCCAATTAAGCATTCGTAGAGACCAGGAGATTTTCCGAATTCCTTTGGGAAGACGTTACAGTTAAAACTCCTGTCCACGGTAATTACTTTTGTGATTGGAACGCTGTTACTGACACTCTTCCTTGACGACTGTGAACCAACAGTAGATCTGCATGAAAATACTCACTGGCTAACGCCCTGCTTTGTCAGATGTACGACTTGTCACTCACTGGAGCAGCGGCCAATGTACAAGTAGCTGAGGACAGAGTCTATACAGGACTATGGAATCCTGTCGGCTGGTCGTTGAAACAATGAAATTTCCATGTCTCTAAGCATATGGTCAGCAGGAGGCAGTGTTCGTACGGGATCCGTATCTCCTCTCCAGAAACCTTTGTGGTTTTTATTTTTATAAGTACCTATTTTGATACTTGTGTGGTGTATGCAAGTTAATAAGTATTATCATGTCCATAATGATACAAGTTTATAACTTTTAGTAATGTCAAAAACGTTATCTCAATGATATTGTTTTACTAAACTTAATTATTGAAATTTTCGACACACCCATTCATCCAACCTCTTTCACAAAAAAAAATTCTTGGATAAGACCTTGCACAAACTGAAATTTTTTTTTACAAAGATTCTTACAATGAACACAATATGTAAGTTACGGATATAAAATCCAATTTTGTATAATATAATTTAGGTAAATATTGCTACTTTTCATTGATCTCAACTTAACTACGCATCACACGGGTACTGTCATACCAGAAGGGTAACAGTGTGTAAATAAACCTTACTTTATCCTTTTAAGCGTTAAATGCACTATTTATAAAATTATGTTTTAACGCACAAAATGTGCAGGTGATACAAAAAAATTGCTCGAACTATATTTTTAACTACCATCATAAATGCACTAGGGTATTGCCGTGTTGAACAGTACACTGCACAGTAAATAGTATTATTTACCAAATACATGCATACGAAAATTGAGGTTATCCAGTTACATATAAGGAAAGCAAATTACAACCATATGTAAGGGAAAACGTCTTATTTAAAAATATTTTTGTTCGTATTTGAGCAAACATTTTTTATGTTATTGTTCATATTATAAGAAATTTAACCACAAAATAAAAGTTTTAATAGAACTCTGAGTTGAACCGCAACGGATTTAATAAGAAGTCCATTGCTCTTAACTACTAGACTCTTGTTACTTTCTGACTGAAAACCTATAAACGTAAATTAAATCGTTGTTTTCGAGGTAAAAAATTTGTACATCATACATTGCCATACGTTTTTCGTGAAATTTTACTGTAAACTGAGGAAATTATTCATTTTATGTCAACGAAAATTAAATTATCATACATGCCGCGTGATAAGCCCTAATTTTTATCAGGTTAGTAAACCTTAGGGTGTACTAACGATCTGAAGAAACGATCTGAAGACTTACATTTTCTTCACTGTCTAAAAGAAGATGCCATTATTCCTCCAAACTTTTGTATAAGTGATTCGGAATAAAGTGAGCACTCAATAAAGCCCTGATTAATTTCTATTTTCTGCCAGTTTATATCTTTCCGCTGCATGTAAACATCAACATTGCCACGTGCTTTTATTTACATAGTCTTGTACAATGTTTACATTTACGTTACAATGCTCCGATAAATTTTAGCTACAATATGTACTCAATAAATGCACGGGTGTTGAATATTTGCCATACTCAGTAGTAACCTTAGTTATAAATACCTGCGAGTAAACATCCTATAACACTGGTTTCTCTGCGTCTACTCTAACGGCGCTATTACCGTTACGAATCTCGTAAATGTATGCACAGTATATTCGAACTTTTAAATTAAAACCGCCACTAAAAACACGACACACTCAACTCAAGAATTCAAGTTCCGTTCAGCATACTGCAATGAACGACGATGACGCACGTAAAGAGAAATAATAAATAACGTATTTTCTTAACGTTTGAAACAGGGGGAAAAAATGCTTTTTCTATTTCCAGATACTCAGGCTAGCGATCATAAAACATAACAACTTAAATTACTAATGACTTCACATAATTTATCAATGATATTCATACACAGTCACTTATAATACTTTTATATGTGTTTATCAGAAACCCATATTCATTACATAACGGACAAACAAACTGAATGGCGCAATTGCCTCCAAGCGGCGAAAACCTAACTCTGATGCCATCTGTCGGTGAAATTTCAAACTACCTCTGTGGCGCGAAGCACTAGCGGCATGTGCCAACGATAATCGACTCGGTTGCGTCGCATTGTGCTGCCGCTAATTAATTAAAACTATACAGTCAGTAGGTATGTCAGTAAGAAATTAAATAAATATTTTAAAGTATATTAAATACAAAGAGGTCGTTTGCAATTGTTGTTTTTTCACTAATGCTGTATTCAAATAAGAAAATACACGGGACTACATGCAGTTATTCGCTACCAACCATACAAACAATAATGTAACTGTTGTTAATGTTGGCTTATATGCAGTAACGGCTAGTGATTTTTTTTCAAAGGTTAAATCTTTAGTGTTCACTTTATTCCGAATGGCCTATAAGAGACATGAGCACCTAACCGTCAGCTGCATCAACTTACTTGTAATTTTGCGTAAAAGTTAAGACGTCGAACGCATGGCGAGGTGCTTATGGTGATAAGATCAGCGTCTTACGATGCCTGCCTTGCGCGTGACACCGCATAGTTAGGACGACTTACAGTAATAGAATGCCTTGTACGAAAATATTGAAAATCAAACCGCAAGTCATCGAACTTGTAAAACATTTATTTACGTACAAATCGATCAACGTACCCGCAATATCAACCACGCACGTTATCACAGGTGAATTGTAAAGAAGGGTGTTTTATTTAGAATCGTATTTGGAGAATTTATTGTGAAGTAGCAGTAGCAGTTATCGCCGTAAAAAGCACATAACAAGAAATAATACGGATAGAGATTTCCGTGTTTGAGCTTACTACACGTGCACTGCTCGACCACGGCAACTAGTCCCGCGGGAAAAATGCGAACTACCGCTGTGTTGTCCTTGGCCACCGTGCGCAACTGGTGTGGCGTACCACAGCACCGGCCATAATACTGTGATACAGACAGCCGGCGTATGGATGTGAACTGAACATTTACTAATATAACGGCTTGGTACAGTACTGTCTGTCTGATACAGCTAGAGTTACTGGGAACGTCACGAAAAAGTGTGCGTTATCTTTGTATACTGAATACAAAGTGTAAGTATAGGTCATTTGGAATAAAGTGAGCACTAAAGATTTAACCTTTGAAAAAAATCAGTAGCCGTTGCTGCATATAATTCAACATTGACAACAGTTACATTATTTCTTGTACAGTTGGCAGCGAATTATCGCACGTAATTCCGTGTATTTTATTTTTAAATACAACATTACTGAAAGAACATAAAATTAAATCGACCGCTCCGTATTTAATATACTTTAAAATATTTATTTATGATAATATTGACATACTTACTGTTCGTATAACTTTACTTAAACAGCGCCAGTAGAAAGTGATTATCCGGGCCGTTCAAATTCAACAGTCGTTAGCGAATGGCGTCTAGCGCTCCGCGTACTGACGTTAAAAATTTCACCGACGGGTGGCATAAGAGTTAGGTTTTCGTCACTTAGCTTGGAAGAGTTCAAAGACGGTAGAAGAGGAGAGCGTCGTTGTTTGTCCGTTGTGCAATAAATATGGGTTAACTCGCAGATATTTATAACTAAGATTACTATTGGTCACACATTTTATTCAATACCGATGTATTTAATGCGTAGATACTGTTGATAACATTTTCAGTCCACATGTAATGGAGATGTAAACATTGTACAAGCCTATGCAAATTAAAGCACGTGGCAATGTTTACGTTTACATACCGCGGAAAGATATAAACTGGCAGAAAATAGAAATTAATCAGGGATTTTTTGAGTGCTCACTTTATCCCGAATCACCTATAATATACCTGTCGGGAAGTTAAGAGACTGTGGTTGTGGGAAGGAAAGACTGCGCGATAAGGAAATACGAAACAACCAGTATTCAAGCCTCATTCGCACGACTACCTGCTTATCATTAAGTCGTACCATTATCTGTGTTTCTCTTGTTTTTGCCACTACATCTCCACTGACCGTGTGCGATGAATTCATGACAGGCGCAGTACATTTCCCCTCCCTGTGACGTGTCTACCTACTACTAGCGCCACACTTCTTCCCCTCACGGGAGGACTAGTTGTCGTGGTCGAGTAGTAGTAGGCCTATGCATGTACATAAACACACATACATATATGTACAGTCATTAGTACAGGCATATATTGCGTAATTAACCTTCTTGTTGCATATTATATTCTACACATAGGGACCCGTGACTTTCGTGAAAATACCTCGGCACCAGCTTGCTTCAGTGCCCTGCCTTCACACCTCCAGTTCAGCTTCATTATTATTGGCAGAGTGTCTTTGTAAAGAGGCGTTCCTCATTTGAACGTACCAATCAGAATATAATTGCAAAAAAGACACGCCTTTGATTTACAGTAAAACATTAAGACACGTGAGAATCCAATCATTAACTGGAACTGAGTTGTAGATGGCCCTGGATCAACCAGTGCTGAAATATCGTCACTAAAAATAAAAGTCCTTACCTGTAAATGTGTCGTTCATTTTCAGATCAACAATTAATATTCGCGTTTTTTTTTTTTTTTTTTTTAGCGGCAGTTTCACTGTAGTTTACAGCTTGGATAAAATATGTCACTGGTGAATATTCTGTGCTGGTTCGCTGCTTGTTAAGTGATAAACCAGAATTGAAAATTCTACTCCAATCGCATTTTTAGTTCTTGTTCATATCTCGTTCATTCTGTGTCGAGTCGACTCCATACCAAGTTCAGCGCAGTCAGGAAATCTGTCCCAGAAGCTCTAAATGAATGACTCCAAAATCATCAGACAAGAAAGACGACAAGAAATCTACTCTCGAGAATCGGCGATTCCGGCCGATGACATCTGTTGATATCTGAATCGCGCGTCGTCGCTGGGGGACTGCGACAAGTGGCGTGTGATGGAAATTAATGGCCGATATTAAATATGAAGCAGGGCGTGGAGAGACGAGAGCTGGCGACGGAAGGACGACAGTGTAAGAATTGATGATGTTAGGCCGGGTGATGTATCACGCCATTGTAACGGATAATGGCTGATATATGAACGCGCACGGAGCACCTCGACGACGTGGAAGTTGGCGGCTGATGCAGGTTGCCCGCCCACGTCCCGGGAACTCCAGGCCTCAGAGAACTGACAGAGAAGCTTCGCTAAACAAGTTACAACGGGCTATCCTACGTACTCCATCGATCAGCATCTTTTTTCCCTTAGTTTAGAAACAAAGTTGTAATTAAAGTCAACTCCATCATAAACACCTATTCTGCTTTTTTTCGTCCATACATTTAAAAACTACACAGAATGTCCAGAAAAACAAAACCGCGTAATAAGCACATCGCGCGATTACTTGGCTAAATTGGAGACGAAAGTGTTAGTGGCAAAATGTTGTACGACATGTTATGTGCGCAATGTGGCAACACTGCTTGAAGATAGTCCGTCCCCTCTTGCGCCCTACGATTAGGTATTATTTCATATAACTATGTTAAGTCAAGTAAACAAAGAATCATTTTTTCACCGCTCAAGATTTTAACCTGGACCATAATACGCAGGTCAGAACAGTAAAAGTAAGATAAATAAGATATCTATGGAGCGCAAGAGGGGAGTATGTACAGTGCTATGTTGCCACATTGTGAAAATAAAATGTTATCGTACAGCATTTTGCTACTAACATTTTAGCCCAGGATTCGCTTTGTGTGCTTATTAAGAGTTTGCTTCTAAACAACCTGCATATATATTATTTAAAAAATTTAATGGTCTACAGCTTAATACGCACACGGCCAACAACGATAGTCAAGAATTTAAAACACCATCATTAAATATACTCAATAATCGAGACAACACGCAAATTGCAGAAGATTCAAGAAAAGCACAGACAAATAACGTGTGCTGAATTCCCAACACAGGGTCCAAAAAACCGAACCGCAAACGCCGGTGACTACTGAAGATCTGTTCATTTAAGACTAACAAGACTACAACGGAAATGAGCTTTTACACAGCTAATATGCACGTAATTCTGCCTGACTTGCTGCAATCATACACATATATAAATATTCACACAAGACCAGTCTTAGTATTAGGAAAAAAATTAGATTTGGTTGAACTTATGCTTACTACTATGTAAAAAGTACAATTGACTAACGAAAATGTTACTACAATATTATCAGCTACGTAATAGGCATACAGAGTTCACACGAACATATTGTTCTCTCACACACAAGAAAACTATATAAAAAAATTCAGTGCAACACACAGGGCTGCAAATAAGTAATCAAGTTTAAAACATCCTCCACATTTAAGAGAAAGTGAGCTGTGGATAAAAATCGTTGTCACATACCCTAGAAAAGTAAAATGAAGATATTTTGGTCAGCACTAAACATTCAGATCTTCAGCGCTGGTGAATGGTGGTATAATGATGTGCAGCACAAGAAAATTGTTGATGTGGGGGGGGGGGGGTCCACCGGGAAATCCCACCAACCAACGGCATCGTCCGGCACGATTCTCGCTTGCGAAAATGCGGGGATCGACCCTACCTGGAATCGAGCTCGAATCGCCTTATTGGGAGACGGTTACTCTAGACACTGCGCGAAACGCGGCCCCGTACGCTACAAAACGCATTTTTAAATACTTCGAATAGGTAGTTTCTTTTGAACTCAAATACTTGCATAAAATTTGTCAAGTGTGTTATTTAATTAATACAGTTAAATGAAAAAAAAAAAAAAGGGATACTTGAAAACACGGATTACTTAAAACATTTTTTTCTTAACTACACTAAAAATGTTATTAATTTACGGTAACTATTTTAGTCTCAGCGTTTTGAAAATTATCCTGTAAAACTGCTATGAAATATCTCCTTTACTGTTTTTTTTAGGGATGAACATTGTCAGGTTGTCTATCGATGTGCTGAGCTTCGACAGAAATTTTCTTCAAAGAACTGTTAAATGCAGAAAAAAACATTTTAAGAACCATTACACGTATCTTATATCTATTTTATAATCTCCGTTTATACAAAAGTTTCTCACGAAGCAAAGTAACCAAAGTTTTTTTCCCGTCGTTTTGAGGTACCTCAGCGCTGAGACTTTCAAATGCAACACTTCCTAACCTTTAAATGCAAAAATCATAAAATGATAAGATCTCCTCAGAATGGAATCTCGTAGAGGCGCTATACAATGTAGTTTATTGTGATACTGAACCACGGTCGTAGAAGTACAGGTCTGGACACTCGCCTATCTAACAATGTATTTTGCTTGACCCCCTTGTTGTTTGGCTATAGTTCGTCAAGTTACCGAGAATGTCGTACTTTTTGGCGCTGTTTTCCGGGCGGTCGGACTCAAAACTCCGTCCACTTTTTTCCATTGTTAAATTTATAAAGTAAATAAAGATAGCTGGAGCCTTTTCTTAAAAATGTGAGCGAAGAAAGTATTTCATAAATTGATAAAAACTACGTTTTGTTAAATTATTTATCTTAGCAGAAAGTAACTGGGTAACTTGGTGAACTACAGCCAAACAACAAGGGGGTCAAATATCCAGGCGAGTGTCCAGACCTGTTCTTCTACGGCCGTGTACTGAACTAAACCAATTTTACGATGCTGGTCACATAAAAAAAAACACATAAGGCTGAGATTAATTTTTAATTTACTCATAAGCATCCATATTCTTATCTATAGATATTGCCGGAATAGTTTAGACGGAAACTTCGGGTTAATATATTTTTCCGAAGGCTAAGAGGTTTTACTTGGAGAATCGAATCACCCGAGGCCGGGTAACTGTCAGTAAACAGGATGCGGCAGAAAGAACTCCCAGATGCAGCGGACAGTGACATCGATGCAGGAAGGGGGGAGGAAGCATGTTCTTGAACAGCTGCATACATGTCGTTTTAGTGTACGTCATGGCTTGGTCAGGTGAACATCGCGCGTTTGTCGTGGAGCAGTTTATTCAAAATGGCGGACCGCCAATATTCAACGTGCCTTCCGTATACGCTTCGCGCTCGGACTACGGGACCCTGTTCCCGAAAAGACACGAGCGACAGGTTCTGATTTGAAACGGAAACCTCAAGGTCGACGACGGACTGCTACTAGCTCAGAAAATGTTGCTGCAGTGAGAGGTTCAGTTCAACAACCTCCTCGACGTTACGTAAGAAAGCTTGCAGTAGCCTTAAGTGCATCTGATCGAAGTGTTAGAAGAACCTTGCATCGATATTTGAAAATGTATCGACCTTGAGGTTTCCGTTTCAAAGCAGAATCTGTCGCTCGAAAATTGGAAACCAACCATTAATCTTTATTTTCAGTTTCTAACGTTACAGATCGAATTGCGGTCAGAAAATTCGTGTTACTTTCTTAAGGGCATGGGCCCGAGTTTCTTCGCATTTAACGACAATTATTTTTGAAAACATAAATAGGAGTCGATATCGTAAAGTCGCTTCGTAACTTTGTTATGACTGTTTTAAACTGTATACTCTAATTTTGTCGAGTCAGAAGACTACAAAATAGTTGCTAATTTGTTAATTAACGAAATTTCCTTTTAATTGATAAATTAGCTATACTCATCATGTTGTTTGTCTCGAAAAATTACATTTCATAGTAAAACCAATTTGCAACAAACTTACGAAGGAATTTTACGATATCGACTCTCGTATGGATTTAAATGATAATTCTCTCGAAAACCGAGAAACTCGGGCCGAAGCCCTTAACTTCAATTTGACATATAATAACAGTAACGGAAAATTAAGATTTATGGTGTTTAAAATTCTATAAATATGTATTCTCTTCCGTAGTTAGGATAAAGTACCAAACATTTACTCAGAAGAAAAGTTGTGACACAAAGTTCAAAAATTCAAGATGGTGTTTCTATAGATGGCGTGGCATCCAGAGAGCCTGAAAATGCGCTACCGAAAGGAGTGGGAAGGGAATCGAGCACGCTTATAACGACTGAAGGGTGGAACTCAGAGTGGGCGGGGAAATGCCGCGACAGGAGGCCGAGGTACAAGCGAACACCAACTAAAACCGCCCCTGAAAACCCCAACCAACTTAGCACCCACGCGTAATTCAAACGCATCGGCGCACGAATCAACCCCCCCCCCTCCCCCGGTCAGGCGCGATCACTCGGACATGCCCTTTCGGCCGCGATCCTACCCTTCAGCAGGTCCCCGGGAAATAGTGCGGCCCGACAAAGGGTGAGGTCAGGGGTAGAGGCAGGGTTTGCGCCCACACCCGCCTGTCCTTCTGTCTTTGTGGCGCCCTCACACGTGTGAACTCATCACGCAAGGGTTCGTCGCCCGAGGTTCTCTATCACCCCTCACCCCTCGTTCGCCTCACCCCCAGACATCGGTGACCGTCGGGGTGGCAGCAAGGCGAAGGATCGCCGTGGTAATATGTTCCGTTCTAAGTGAAATTACCTACGTTCTGGTCGATCCGCTTCGCTGTTGGAGCACCCGTCCGAGTTTTATATCACTTATAGGAGTTTCGGGATGAAATGATCTTTTTTTTTAAACACAAGTTCGTTTTTCCCTTACAGATAATATATAGTTAGGGAAAGATAAAACTCGCAAGTTCAATGTCTTGCATGTCCTATGTAGGCTATGCTCAATCCCAGGCCATTTGTCCATCATATCGCACTCCATATCTAATACCAACATAACTCTAAATCCACATTTGTTATTTATGTATACGATGAAATACAGGATAGTTATCTCTACCTATTACAGTATTAAAAAAACCAATAAAAGCATGCTAAACCTAAAAAAATTATTTTGTTTTAAAAATGTTTGCGATGTTACAGTAATTATTAGTGCAAGACTAACATTTCTAGTATTTACGTAGCATGGAGATAAACAACATATGTTATGTTTCAGTGCAGTACCAACATATTTTGTGTCGTTTTGATATTACACTGTCATCATCCGAAAATTTGAAATTATGTATTAATGTAGAACTGTATTTATCTCAAAATAACTCATATTGAGATATGTTGGTATTGCATTGAGGGTGCGATATGTTACTCAATGGAAAAGCAAGCAATGAGTATGCATAGGGCATTGGATTCTAACATGACGGTTATTGTACTCGAGAATTTTTCCTTTCCCTATATAAAGTTCACTGCCAATTTTTAATGTCATGAAAGTATCTTCAGCAACAATCGGAGTTTAAATATCGTAACGAGCCTAAAAAATTAACATTTCAGCTCACAACAAATTGTAATTTAAAATTATATTTAAAGGCGCTATTGTCTTCAAAAGTCTTCCCAGTATCGCAAACTCCTATAGACAGGTATTATTTCATATTAATTTATGTACATTAAACTATACGGGGAAGATTTTGAGACCGCTGAAAAATATATTGTTAACAATGGACGTGCCAAATAATTTTTGTGCTCACCACAAAGGCATTTTTGTCACCACTAAATAACTGTGGTCACCAAACAATAATGTTATGCTTTACACAAAATAATATGGCAGGGAACGTTTATTACAATTTTTTTATGTCAGTGTACGTCAGGGCGTAGCGTATTACTCTGTTGACATTTGAAAGATTACACTGGTACAATATTTTCAATTAGTTTGTTTGTGTGATAGCCACAGTATAATAAAGATAGAAACATAATATTTTATTGCAGTCCCGTAAGTCGAATTATAGAAAGTATCTTATTTAGAATGAAACTTTTACAAATTCACGTCGTAGCAAACGTCATATATGCAGAAATAATAAACAAAGCAAAGTTATAGCATATATGATATCATATTTCGAGAAGCGACTGTAGATCTTCTTTGCGGGGACTGGTTACGTATTACATTTTTAACGCTGTGATACAGTGCGCATTAAATTTATTTAACACATTCACAGTTGCATAATGTCTAGCGTCGTGATTTTATTGCGAAAATATTTTTGCACCATTTGGTTTGAATGACTTATGTGCACATCTGCAGTTGTTCTTTGCAGTCAGTGATGGGATGTTTTTTTAACTGCCACTTGCCTTGGCAAATCACAGCAGTATGAAGTCACAATATCCTTGTTCAGATTGGTGCAGTCAGATGAGAGTTGTGTCTGACAAAGGCAATTTGCCAATAACCAGTAATCAGAGATGTCGATGCGCACGTAAGCCATTGAAACAAAGTGGCGAAGAAATCATTTCGCCAGAAAATCGTGGCTCTAATAATGTGTATTTTAAATATTTAGCAATTATATATTTTTATTTAGGCTTCCTAGAACGTGATTTTTACAGCAAACAAAAACGGAAATTTTAAAATCAATGTGGTTCACCTTTATGGTAATTAAGGAGAGGGATGCTAGTAAAATATTGAGGTACCTGTTGGGAAACAAATTTCAAATTATTTTCACCTGTAAACAGTAAAATAACAACAAAATTGTTTTCTCGTAAGAATTATAATTTTCGGTACAAAACATAGTTTCTCTACTGACTGGTCAAATCAGTAATGTAAGTACCTGAAGTCAATACATAAAGTTTTTATTTCTACATTCTCCTTGATTATTATTATTAAATGTTATAAAACACGATATTTGAAGCAGGCGTTCTTCAAGTATACGTGAACTACCAATGTTGTCAGGACATGGGGCTACATGCCGATAACTACAGTGGTTACTCTAAAAGGCATCACGTGTAGTTTTATATATTTTTTGTTTTATTCGTGCCGTTTTTTGGATAGCATAATCGAATTGTATAACAATTATTATTTCAGACTATCTGTGTGTAACGTCTTTCTTAGAACCCAGCCAGTAGCGTACCGTAAGATACTGAATCACAATTTTCGTTAATAAAAGGCTATTCAGTCAAATGAAGGATGTGACGAATGACTACAATATTTATTTATAGAAACATTATATTTTAGGTGCGTATTATTGGATGAAAACGGTACTGGGAGTTATTTAGTGTTTAGTACTTCGTGACAGAATTGTTATTTTAAAATTTAAACTAGCTTAATTTTTTTACGGTTACGCTTTAATTTTTCGAATACAATGTATGCAATGAAAAGGTAAAGTAATTATCTACGTCTTATTCGAAATATTTTCAATTAAAATTTGCCGAATTTTTAATTAGGAAGGAATTAAGAAAAATTCATCATAAGTGAAACGGGCTTTTAACATTATGTGTGCATTTCTGGTCTCATGCAAGCAACGGTTAAACAGCTATGCATATTTGTGCGTGTATCTGCATACGTACCTCCTTCGTGCAGCAGCTGCGTTGCACAATGTTTCCCCATACGTGAAAACTATGTCACTGAGTTCCTCATTACTCCACTCTAACATGGCGGCTGTG
This sequence comes from Medauroidea extradentata, assembly GCA_003012365.1. NCBI lineage: Eukaryota > Metazoa > Arthropoda > Insecta > Phasmatodea > Phasmatidae > Medauroidea > Medauroidea extradentata. The sequence goes on along the minus strand of PNEQ01101875.1, from coordinate 104,826 downwards.
TTTACGCAGAAACTACAGATTAGTAACACATCATAGTCTAATACAGCACTATGCCGGCACTCAACATAACTGACAGCTTGCCAAAAGGTACTCAAGCTAATTACAGTGTTATTGATAGAAATAGTTCCAAATCATTCGTCAGACGCATGCGTAAACTACAAACTGCGTGACGGGTATATATTGTATAATATATTTGTAAAATAATTGAACTAACGTTATTAATACTCACGTTCTGTAATTTAAACTGCTTATCACCGCAAAAATTTAAAGTTTGAATACAACTCCATAATCTTGTTTTTTTCGTTATTTTTTATATATTTAAGCATGTTACGAATGTATTCTTCCATTTTACATTAATACTGTCGTAGCTATTGTTAGAGATGACGGTTCATCGCGGGAAAACTCGAATATTTGCTGGATTTCAACACACGCCCCGCTTACCAGAATATTACTGGCTTTAGCTTGTACATGGAACTGTTGCCCTATTTGACTGAGCATTTTAATATTTCATGTCTGTTATTGGTCTACAGAGAGATACGTTGGGTCGGAAGTATATCACCGAATCAGTATGTTGCAAGAAACTACAGCATTTTCAAGGGTATGTTGACACACAACAATTGCGCGATATACCATCATATCTAGCTATTATAGATTTAAAATACCTTAAATTATATTTGGTTGCTTGACTGTACTTCTGAAGTTTAAACTTTACTGTCTCTCGAACTACAATTTTTAATATCTGCATCAAAGAGTCAGTAGCAATTTATTTAAGCGTTCGGACAGTTGCTACCAGTGGAAACAAATTATGCACTGTCAATGTACCAACTCACACGTATTCTACACCGTAAAAAAACTTCCTTGAATGTTTACGAAGTTATTCTCCCAGACGCAGTATGGTACAGTTACCATACTTCGTCTTGTAAGTATGCAAACTTTTACAGTTGTTACAATACAAGTCTGGTAACTTCAGTATACATTTGACTGTTTTATAAAAGGTTTAGGAGTGCTACCATGGATGTCTGGGAAACTATTCTACAACACCTACTTTCTTAGCGCTCCTATACGCACGTCTCGTTAATTTACATACTATTTTTTAGAGTGTAACATCACTAACCAAATTACTTGCGTCACTGGATAGGATGCCGGCTGTGTGTAGCGGATAGGACGCACATACTCGAGTATAGCGCAGCAGGTTCAATTTTCAGTGGGGTTAACTGAATGAGTGTGTTGTAAAACTTGGCGTGGGACTGCCATAAACTTGTCGGTTTCATTTTAGTACTGCAATTTCCCAGACCACATAAGGAAACAGCTTTACTGTATTATGCAACCCACGTTTACTCCTTCCATGTTATAAACTAATCGATAGTAAAAGCAGTCGAGACCACGTCATTGTGACACGCGTATTTGCTAAGTTACACTGCGTTTCAAAACAGTACGTAAGCTGGCATACGTTACAGACGTTCCAATTAGGGACATTTTGTACGTACGATTTTCTCGAATATAACAAACTCCAGCAATTTCTGACAAGTCGACTTTATTATTAATCTTATCTGCCTGCTTTGGTTTAGGAGTACAATGCAGTGATTGGAGATAGAAGCAGAAATAAGGGGTCGTGTCCCATTTGAACAATCATGGGACGATATTACTCACCTAAATAAAACTTAGAACATAAAAAATGTCATACACTAGACAGTCTTTTGAGTTTCGTTACTTAAGAGTTAGTAGACGCTGTTTTTTTTTTACGTTCGAGGTTCGGAAACGGGGATGTCAATAAGTCGAATATAACACGTCCGTCAAACACCTCATCGCCTCTAGGCGCGAAGGACTAAACTAGCGCACAGTGTTTTCGTAGAAACAATTTTTCTGTGGGAAGTAAGAGGTAAAGTTCAATGCAGGTTTCTATGACTTGCTTTTACGACCACGGTTGATATTTTCTCAGCTACAGCAACGTGAAAATGTAATTTTTAGCACTTTCGAGGAGCTTAAAAACTTAGCAGTCAGCATTTTTAAAATTATAGGGACACAGTCTCGAGTGTTTCTTCTTTTCGTAAAACGCAATGGAAACATTTTAAAATAGTTATACCAGAAAAAATACTTCCCATGCCTCGCTACAACACGTCTCACGCGCTAGATCCACTAACTCTTTAATTTCTAGAAGCTTTTGGAATTTTAATTGAAATGTAATTTTGAGGTCTAGTTTCACGGTAGGATTACTCCCACTATATTCACTTTAAGGATTCATTAAAAACACACTTCGTACATAGTTTTTGTGAGATAATTTGCTGTAAAATTTAGGTTAAGGTGTACAATAAAAGTTTTTGGCAGGCGAGAAATTTGCGACTGAAAATTGACGTTTATAACCAACAAAGTGTGGTCAAATAATAGATCGTAAGAAGAAAAATATAAACGTTTCGGGTGGTATTGAATAAAAACAAAATTTGTATCTGCGGAATAAAAAAAGAAGGTTTGTAATACCTCACTCATTTCAAATACCGGGTAACTCAAAACTCCTGTGTATCGCGCGTGTTGCCTACCTGTAAGGCTTCATATTTCCTACGTCCATTTTATAAAAAAATGGGATACTTAAAGGTGTTGCGACAAGGCAACACTTTTGTTCGTTTAGGCCTTCTGCATCATACCGTGCCGTTTATATCCCCTCCCCAAAAAAATACGATAAAAGAAAATTCCATGCTAGGTTTGACCTAACCTATATATTATCTATGAAATGCGATAGGTGCTCGAGACCATTTTTCACGAATTTTATGTATTATAATACCGGACGAAGAAATACAATATTTATTCTACATAACTTCCGTACTTCTGGTTATCTTAACAACTGTTTTTCATGTCAATTTTCCCTAGAGAACTTTCGCTTAAGGTTTTTGCGAATGACCCAAAACTAATTTCGGCGCGAATGATACGTGTTATAGTTGGATGCACAACCATTTTTTTTATCGTTTCGGCGCCCGAACGAACGCCTACCCGATTCCAATATGACCACACGTGGTGTGGCGTCATGAAAGCTAATGCCAGAATCACAACGGCGCGATAGAAGTGGCACAGCCGCTGCGACACGAAAAACAAATGTTTTCAGCTTTTCAGGTCTGAGATATCTGTGACGTCAGAACGGCAAAAAAACATAAATTACGCGCGTTCCGAATAATAATTATATATATTTTATTAGAGTAGAAATTTCATTTTGTGCCTATATGTTGGTGAAACTGAAGAATTGGTAGTACGTTGAATTTATTTATAAAAAAAGAGGGATTTTGGTTAGTATAACTGGATATGGTGGTTTATCGAGGGGGAAAAATTGACAGTTTGCTAGCCTATAAGTACACGTTCAGCTTGCCAGAAGATTACTGGCTTTAGTTTGTACTTGAACTGTTATCCTATTTGACTGTGCCAATAAGAATCTCAATATTGTAATATTTCAACCCTGTTATTGGTCCTGCAGACAGCTACATTGTGTCGGAAGTATATCACCGAATCATATATATTGCAAGAAACTGCAGTGTTTTCAAGGGCATGTTAGCACAAAACATTTTCACGATATGCCATCATATCTAAGTATAAGTAAGTCTTAACCCTTTAGATTAAACGTGTAATTGTTACTTTATTTCCTCATTTCGGAACGTCATAGGATGTTTTAGAATACATTAAAAATAAACGAAAAAAAAACTGAAATACTGTAAACATCTGCGGCTGTATTACTAAGAGGTTAGCATGAAGTGGCAGTTAATAATTTACATGTCATATTAATTTAGTACTCGTTGCGCGGTAGCCAAACTTGTGTGCAATAACGGGAATTATTAGCGACACATCATTATGCTTGAGTCACGCCGGTGGGATTCCGGCATAATGCGACTGCGCGGAGAGAGCCAGATAACTCCTCTGCATTGAACGTTGCCTGTTGCTCGTCTGTAAAATGGTCCCTCGCCAACCGAGCCACGACTGTCTTCGTGTTTGCAGAGGAACAGAGGGCAGAGGAGAAGACAGGCCCTCGTAACCAGAATAGGACAAAACTTCCGATGTTGGGGGCATCCAGAATGACAATTTTTTTTACTAAAAAAATAACAAAGCAGTGAAATTATATATTCTTTAATTACGTATGCAATTAACAAATATTACATTTTATTAAGTACTAGTAGTTACGGCTAATTACAATGCCTAATAAATTTTTAGGATACCCCGTTCTGCCTTCTGCTCACATTTGCCTCCACCCCCTACCCTCCATCACTTTCCATTAACAAATATTTTTTTTTTATTATAAACCTTGCCGGCGCACGCGTAACAACTCACCAAAATTTCAGCATAATTGGTTGAATGTTACAGATACACATCGAAGAGGAAGACAGCAAGAAAATTTGTTTGTAACACGTTCTTATTAACTCGCAAACTTATCAGTTTTCTTGTCTATTCGGTAACAACGAGATGTTCGTTAACAATGGTAACTGTATTTGTTCACTGTTTTATACAGGTTTTATTTCTCCCCATCTTGTCTGCCCGTTTGTCTGTTCGGTACAAGTTTTGCAATCGACTTTAAACTAACTTCCAGAAAAGTAAGAAACCTGAAACATTAAAAATAGATCAGAATTGTATGAAAATGCAGTACAACGAAAAATATTTAATAAAGAACAATTATTTACATAAAAGTATAAAATGCATATATAGCCTGTTCATATAGCCTATACCTCGTAATCAAACTTGCTGATGAGCTAGTGATTTGTAACTTTTGACATCGCTCAGAAAATGATGACAATACAACACAAGAGAAGAAATGTAATAAAAAAAACGTTTTATAGACCACGCTTTAAAAATGAAATTAAAAAAGGTCGTACACACAAGTGTAAAGACTAGAAAAATCATTAAAAATTAAATAATTATTTTACCACATATTTAGAATGGACTGAAGAGTACATTTTAATTTCCCCTACGAAATTATTTTTAAGATGAAAACAAAAATCCTGGGACGCATGCAATAGAGCAATAGATAATAGAAAGGAGAGTAGATAGTAGCTGTATTTGAGAAACTGTACACAATAAAGCATATTATTTGCAGTGGAATAAAACATTTGGTGCATTTATGCATCAATTACCACCCATTGCATGCGCCCTTTTTTGTTTTAAGTTTACAAGTATATGCATAGGAGAAATTACGTTGTATTTTTTAAGTCAGTTTTATAAAAGTAGAAAAGTGGCGTGCGAAAAGATCATGTAATGTAATTGAATTTATATTATTGATTGAAAATGTTACAATGCAATAAGAAAATTTATATACGTATAATTTTTACTTAGTTGCTAACGAGTAAAAATCGAAATTATAATCACTTTAGTATTGTGATGGTGGATTGTCTGCAGTTTTTTTTGCTGCAAACTTCAGACGTCATCGACAGAAACAAATGCCTAATCAATTAACGTTTACTTCTATCGCTCTGTTATATGCTCCCTGGGTGAGAAGATATTTGTCAAGTATGAGGAGCGGTGTTCAGAGATTTGGCCGAAAGACGTTTTATCGGATACTGCTCAACGTGCATGAATGACGCCTGCTTCGGAATAATATTTACAGAACGTTCTGCGTATAACAATTTCAGATCCTCCACTACACTCTAAATCTGAATGACTGAATATTCACTTATTCACGCCGACGGATGGAGCAGTTTCAACAAACTGAATCAGTGAGAAACGACTGTGAAATCGGTGACTATTCACTGATTCCTATGAATAGTGCCAACATTCCACAAGTTAATTAGTGAATGTCCACAGATTTTCTAGTAATTTATCACTGATTCAATAAGTGAAAACTGTTCTTTGTCAACAACTGGAAAAAACCGGTGAATACTCACTGATTCACTTGTGAGATGTTGGCACTCCTGAAGAAAATCAGTGAATATTCACAAATTAAGCGGTGACTACTTTCACTGATTCAATGGTTGAAACTGCTGCATCTATCAGTGTGAATCAGTGAATATTCACTAATTCAGTTTTAGAATGTAATTATTAATTATTATTTTTAAAACTTATATTCTTTCCGTAATAACTGCCTATAACATGAATTTTTGCCGTCCTTTTAAAGTTATCAACATCTTCGAGCAGAATCTACAGGATGTCCAAAATCAAACCCATAGTAAGCACACCAGGCAAATCCTGAGCTAAACTGCAGACGTAAACTGTAAGTGGCCAAATTGTGTACGATATTTTACGTGCACAATGTGGCAACGTTGCAGGAAGAAAGTCCTCTCTTGCGCTCCACGTCAAGGTATTGTGTATGTTACGTCATGTAAACGCAGAATCTTGTTTGGACTGCTCGGGATTTTAACTTACATCCATAATACGCAGGTCAGAACAGTAGTAGTAAGGTAAGTAAGATATCTGTGGAGCGCAAGAGGGGACTGTACCTACAATACAATGTTGCTAAGTTTAATCCAAGATTCGCGTGGTGTACTTAATATGCGTTTGCTTCCGGACAGCCTATGTATGTCTGTGTAACATATATATATACACATATATATATACACACACATATATATACACATACATATACATATACATACATATACACGCACACATATATACACAAATATACATATATATACACACACATATATATATATATATAAACACGTATATACACACATATATACACACATATATACACAAACATATACATGCACACATATATACACATACATATACATGCACACATATATACACAAATATACATATATATACACATACATATATACATATATATATACATATATATACATATATATACATACACATATATACATATATGCACATATATACACATGTATACATATATACACATGTATACATATATACATATGTATACACATGTATACATATTATATACACATATATAAATATATTCACATATATACACATGCATACATATTATATACACATATATAAATATATTCACATATATACACATGCATACATATTATATACACATATATAAATATATTCACATATATACACATGTATACATATATACACATATATAAATATATTCACATATATACACATATATACATATATTCACATATATACTTATATATACATATATATAATACTATGTCATTACAGTGCTCCGAACTTCTAGGCCTCGCACAAAATACGATCGCATCTGCGGCAATACCTTGAGCGATGCTGCAGGTGACATGAAGTAAGAATTGAAAGCGTGAAGGAAATGGGAGATCGCCGAAAAAAAAAAACATCGGCCCACAGCATTATCCGGCACGATTTACACATGCGAAATTCCGAGTTAACCCGTCGGTAATAGAAACGGTAAAGTCTTAGTGAGATGCGAGCGCCCTAGCAACTGTACCAATCGCGGCTAATTGTATATTAAAGTAAGTGTATTGGAACGCTTGGTCTCTCGTGATGAAATAAATAATTCATTACTATGAAATGATAATGTTCATATTTTATGAGATAAGTAAGACGTCATTTGTAATCTTCAATATCGAGCAAGGCGGCACAACAATAATACGTTGGACTCGCCTTCGGTAGGACCCATGTTCGATTCCTGCCACAGTTTATCCTGATTTCGTATTTCCATTATTTTCTGGAATCTTTTCAGGTGAATGCTTGAATGGTTCCTTTACAAAGGCCATCACCGATCTTTTCCCAATTCCTGGCATTGATTTAAATTGTTTGTCACCATTTCTACAGACATATCTTCAAATAAATTACACAGTGTGTAGACAAGTATTATGCATAATAAGCCAATTACATCAATAAATATTTCTAAATGGTAACAGTGGCGATACAGTGGTAACTACAAGAATTTAATGCTTACTCTTCAGGTGGTCGCTGAGATAGTGCTGAACTGCACGGTATTGTTTTTTAAGAAATATAATTTTCACTCATCAGTACATGTGTATGCTATATATAAAAAATAATGTATTAATTTACAGACGATGATGGAATACTACCTTCAAGAAAATTTAATGGCGTTTGCAGTGTTGCAAATAGTGGAAATTCATGTTGCCTTTCTATTATTTTGAATGGTAGTAGAATGTGGCACTCCTACCACGAAAATTATATTTAGGCTTCATCTTTAGGGAGAGTATTATAGACGTTGCCTTAATGGGAAATGCCGTTCTAGTTAGGCATGACGTGCTTAGAGGTGATGAAGCAACAGGTGAACGATTAAGAATAAGCCTTATTGCTCGTGCGCTCCCAGGCCCTGATTATGTTTTTTTTTAAACATATAACATTGAAAGAGATGACACAGTTATGATATTACCGAAATTTGCAGTCAAGACACCAAGCAAACCTTTGTATTTTCCCAACTGTTTCTCTGAATTTTAAACAAAATATATTGAAATTCGTCGATAGTAGCTTAATTCGTCATTTTGTCTTATCAGTAGTGACAGGAAATTTCGCGAAAAAAAATTTTTGCACCACTTTGTATCAGTGCCTCACGTGCGTGCCTGCATCTCTGCTTTGGGGTCAGTGACGTGATGTGTGGCAGTTATCCGTGTACTGATTGGCACAGTCAAATGAATAACAACTCTGCACAAAATCACTCTGCCAATAACCACGAAGTTAAGCTGCAGGTGTGCACATAAGTCACTGAAACAAAGCGGGGCAGAAATCTTTTCGCCAAAAATTACTGTTCCTACTTATCAGTTATTGACGTATAATATCGATGTCTAAAAAATACAAATATGTATAAACGTTTTGCATATGTAATTACCATGCAAATTTTTTCTTCATTTTTGCCTGAGCCAAGATTTGAAAAATCTAAATATTGAAAATTACAATAGGCTTTGTTAAACATCTGTATTAACTTATACTATGAACATTGTATCTGAGTAAGTAAAGCATAGTTGTGGAACACTTAAGGCAATATAAATTTTTTGATGGAAACCATGTGAAACTTGGTAACAACAAGGCACAACATTCGCAAACGAGATCGTAAACAGTAATGCTCCTATAAAGATTAAAATTCAGTTACTTCCCTGATTCTAGTTGTAGTACGAAAATGAGTATTATCTGCACAATAAGTAATGAATCATCTAGTTAAAGTAATTACATTCCCTGTAAATATAACACTCGCAACTATTTATTTGAGTAATCGCCGAATACTTTAAATTGTGTAAACTAGCGAAACTTAACTTTTATACTGTATTATTATGGTTTTAAAAGAATTCACTTGCAATTCGTACATAATATAAACAAACGAGCTTCAACTTTGGAAAGAACTCTACTATGGATTCAAGGGTTTGACTAGATTAACAAAGCTTAGTAAACTGATTAATTAAGGCATGGTTTCAGTCGCCATTTCTTAGTACTCTACTTTTCACGTTTATGCAATCTTGAGAAGAAAAATGTGAAAACAGCGATTATAGCTCAATTTCAATTTACCTTGTGCTACAGTACAGACATTGCAGCTGAACTTGCAACATATATTTACGCTGCAATAAGTTATACAAATATTGCTCGACTGGTTGTGGCATACATACATGTTAAATATCCAAGTGCAATGTTTGTTCCATAGCGCAAGGTAAATTGAATTTGCGGTATAATCGCAAATTCTATATTTTTCTTTTCAGAATTTATAAAATCGAAAAATAATGTAGACCTATCTAATATAGTGACTGAAACTAAGCCTTCACAGCCAACAAAATCATATATGCCTACGGAAAGGGATATTCTCCCAGGTATAAACTTCCGAACAGGTGAGTTAATTGCCACCAAGCAATAGCTTTAATTAGTATGCAGCTCACTCAGTCCGATATAAAAACTTCTTCTCATTCCCAACAAGTGATGCACGTTTTCCCGAACAAAGTACACGCCGCTTCGGGCTTTGCAGGCGGCAGACAGATGTTCTATTGGGAAGTGTAACTGTAACTTTTTTTTCCCACACCCAGCAGCGGATGAGAGTTACAGGTGCGCGCGGTCCCTCTCTCCCTCTACTCACGTCTCTATCGCCAGCGGCGTTGCACGATTATCGATCCCTCGCAAGCGCGCCAGCGATGATTTGCCCGCGAGACAATACCATATTTCACAGTGGAGCCTGCGAGAGTTGCGAAAACGGGTTAGGGGGTAGAAAAAGGGTAGGGGCAGGGAAGCGGGAGGGGGTACGCGCCGGCGGCGGCTGCGGAGTGAGAGAGGAAACGAAGAGAAGGGAGGGGGGAGGGGAAGTAGGGTGCGCTTTTGTGCGCCGTGGAAGTGGAACAGTCGACTTGTTGCGAAAATTACGTACGTGTCGCGGAACCCGCAAATTCCCATCGCTGGGCGATGAATTTGCATGAATAAATAGAGCAGGATGCTCGGGCGTGAAGCTTGCTGGCTAGGACAGCCCTGGACTGCGGCCAAGGACATGATCACCGAGACGCTCGCGATCACATCCGACACTCGAGAGGATTGCTCATAACAGTCACGTATGAAGATTGCGAGGTCTGAGTACATATGGATGCCGTCGCTGGACTTTCTAGTCGAATAACGATACAACTAATTATTAATATCACGAAAAATAGCTGCTGCCGATAATTAGCCAAAATTATGTAACTACTTGCTTTGAAACATTTTAAGTTACATACCTCAAGCAGGGGTGAATTTACAACACTCTTATAACATTTTTTTCCAAAACGGTGATTGTGAGTAAATATTAACAAAATATAATGTGGATATTTACTATTCGGAATATATCACAAGTAAATGTCTTTGTTCAGGGCTACCATGTATGCGAAAAACCAACTTTTTATAACGTCGAAAAGTCTGCTCAACTTACGGTAGTAAAAACAATTTGCGAAATGCCTACACGGTGGTTTTACAATAAATATCGCGTCTTTTAAGGATTTAGGCTAATAAATATTAGCCTACTGCCAGAAACCGCTTAAAAAAAGAAAACTATTTCCTTAAGCGTGTTATTATTTTGACAACAGTCTAAAAATCGCTACTTGATAATTTTCAGACTCGTTTGCAAGACCTTCCGATGCTACTTGCTTTTCAGCACGACAGAAAAAAACACTGAAAATAACGATTAAAGTTATTGTAGAATACGAAGAAAAAACAAAACCCACGGTATTATTGCTCAATAACTATGGTAAAAACATGACCGTTCACAAATGCAGTCACAATGTTTTATTTACACGATATTTCGTATGGACCATCCCCCCTACCTTAAAATAAAATCATTTTAAAACAAGTGCCTTTCTCGCACCTTCAAGCACTATCCGAACACAGTTACTCCCATTTAATTATCACCCTGGTCGTAAAATTAACAGAATGTGCTAACAAACAACCGACTTTGAGCCAATTTTTTGGTACCGTATAACTGTACACATCGGGCGACTTTGGAATGTTTTTATACTATATTTCTTTTCCATAAATTGTGAATTCTGAGTAAATATTAATTAAATGCCACGTGGATATTTAATATTCGGGATTTATCGCTCGTAAATTTCTTTTCAGGGCTGCCATGCATGCGAAAAATTATATTCTGCAATGTCCCAAAGACACCATTACGTACGGTATGTTTATATACATACATACATACATACATATAACTTTTGAAATAGTCTTCAAAAAGAATTATTGTTCTATTCACTTGTTGTTATAAATATGACTTACGATGACTACAATAATTCGTATGACTGCTAAATATATGAAACATTTTAGGCTTGTTTTGATGATAAATAACGTTGGGACATAATAATAATAATAATAATAATAATAATAATAATAATAATAATAATAAAAAGATTGGTTTAGCATTTTGTCTGGAATACGCCTTTAATTTATGGAAAACCTAATTCATTTCATCGTAAAAAAAATGTTTCCTTTAAAATGTTAAACTTAAACACAATTTGAAAACTTCTGTGCCTATGGTGTAAAATTATAAGAAAACAGCATTAAAATGGATACTCTATTAACGAGATATTTTTTTACAGCTTGTACAACAATATAAGTGCTAAACAAAATGCAGATAACTAATACAAAACAGAAAAGGCAACCTGGAATAATATGAACTGCTTCAGAAATATTTCAAGTCGTATGTGGCTAAGGCCCCACTTCTGGACAGGGTTGGCCATGTATAAAAAAAACGGTGTAGGAAAGTGTATTATAAGTCTTTGTACTGTTTAGAGCACATAGAAATCTATAATTATGCTTTACGCAAAAAAATCCGGTAGGGCCTACAGAAATAGTTTTAAGATATATTTGTATGTACTAAACAATATAAATATGAAATAATGGCTAGCAGGCAAATAAATACTTATAATAAGAAATATGACAACACTTAAATATGTTATTATTTTTCATCAATTCTAGCGCTTGAAATAGTATTTATATATAAGCCTTATACGGAAAATTAAATTTTAAGTTACTACCTGAGGTAAAAAGTTTCCGAGTAAAAATTTTGAGATGTTACTGAGAAATTATATAAAAAAAAAAAACCTCCACAGTGAAACTTTTTTTCTGGTAACGGAAGTAATAAGCGCATGTAGACTAGTTTATTACCACTCTGGTGCTCTCAGAATTTTCTGTACACTTGTCGAAAGGTGTAGAGTGAGTTTGTTTGGATGCTCAGCTCGCCCAGATTAATTTCAGCTGTAAAAACATTATGAATAAAATAACATAACTGGTTGTTTGGAAATATTACACGGCGCACGAGTAAATGTAATATTAAACAAAAAGCGAGTATGATATACTAAACTAACTTGAACGGAGCTTGCATTGTCGAGAAAACTGTTTCAATACCTAGGTATGCATATGCATACAGCAAACGTAAAAGAGAAAGTGTATTTTCTGAATGTAATGCTACTTCAAATTTTTTATAAAAATACGGACCGAAATCTACAACTCACAAGATTTTTTTTTCTTTAATTTTACATGATAATGTTATAAAGTTCTCACAATTAATACGACATAACGTGTGTGGAAAAAATTTAGAGAGAGGAAATATCCCAAGTTTTTCTGTTCCCCTACCAGACCCTAATTGCATGATGGTAGACTATATATTTAACTGAATGGCATAAATTTGGTCCTTTCCGTTAATATTACGTACTGTACTATTGTGGACATACGCTATTGCAAAATTATGTCGCCCCAGAAATCTAAAAACGATACTAAAAACAAACAAACGAAAAACTAATAAATGATAAAAACAAGCCTAGTTTGACTGTAGTCAACAAATCCATAACCCAAAAAACATCACATGAGAGATACCATAAGGAATTAGTCAACAACAAATAAAGGGGAAAAAAATTAACATCCGAAAACAAAAGTCGAAATATAAAACATAATAATCTGAAAAACTCAGTACACCACAATAAGGACAGCACAGACAATACTGGGACGAAGACAATAGACACAAGCCAGGATAACCCCGACGACGTCACAGACAACAGACTAGACGACACAACGATGAAGATAAAATAAAACAGGTTTATAAAGACCGACTTTCCACGACATTTCGGGAGCTGACATCTGCTCCCGTCTTCAGGTGAAGTAAAAGTAAAAACCGGAAAACGCTAGGCAGTATATGTAGTCTGCAAGATTTCTGGGACGACATAATGTTGCAACGGCGTATTCCCCCAACAGTACAGTACATTGTTCTGTCCCGTTGGAAGAAACATTTAAAGACTTTCGTTAATATCACACCGGCATTCTATTCAAAGTTTAAAAAAAAACTACCTATCATAGTGACCGCTACATTATTTAAATGAAAATCCATTTTAAATTTTTTTCTCATCAGATAATACTGAAAAATAAACATTTCAGTAAAAAACGATAACTGTGAGAATATTCTTCAAGAATATCGTAATGAAACTGAATTATTTTTGTAGTTGGTACTTAATATGTTAAATTTTAATTTTAATTCATATATTTTACCATAGTTAATAAGATAACGTTTTAGAAACCATTCTATTGCAAATATTTGTTTAGAAATGGTACACGTTTGGTTTGAAAAAGGTTTACTTTGCAATTATTTCATTGAAGATTAATTCATTATGTAATCGATTCCTTATTAAAACGCTGTGGCAGCAAGTTATTATGTCAGGGCCCTTAAGAATGTATTTTATAAAAAGTAAAATTATTAACGTTATTTCCAAACATACTAAACAGAGCTGTCTCAATGTATTGGTACCGTATTTTTGAACGAGTCTTGCAACGGGTTGTATAATAAACTGAACTGTTGTATACGAATGTTGCCAAGTTGTAAAAACATAGTAGTAAAATAAAAAGAACGGCAGTATTACGTGTAGTAAGAAAACATGTAACATATATAAAATTATGGGAAAGAATATAGTTGATTCATGAAGGCGATGCAGAAATAAAGTGTAGACCAAAAACAAAACAAAATAATCCTCGAAAGGAATATAGTAACATATATAATATACAGGATGTTGCGAAATTGTACGTCAAAATCTTGGAGAACTATCCTGACATCTTGAGGGATAAAAATATGTTACGAACAATGGCCCGATAACGAACCGTTATTGTTTCATGACTAGAGACATGCAAAATTCGCGTTACCTTTTCGTAGCAGACTAAACTTCACTTTCCTATACATAACAGAGCATAATCTGCGATTCAACCGGCCACGGACTTTCGTGTGTTGTCATTTACGTGTGTAACGTCTTTTCAGAGACTTGCCTCTCTATCGTGTAAGCATTCTCCGCGGCAAGTCACGACAACATCGGCCAGCGGGAGACGTCGAACGAGCCTATAGTCACTTGGAGTCTAGTCAGCTGTCAGAAGAAAATAGCGCTAATTTTGCATGTCTCGACTCATGACTAGAGGCACGAGTATTTCGCGTATTCATCTGGCAACAGCGTAGACTTCTCAGTTCTATGCGTGTACCGGCTGAAGTCGAATATCCATTGGCTTCTAACCGTACATACGTATGGCACGTGATATCCCCACGATTTGTTTCCTTATTTGTAACTGGCTTGCAGTCGTCAAATGTGTGTTAAAATCTCTCTCGTCTAATCACAGAAGGAGGAGTGAAGTATACGTTATTGACGTTCAACCTGACCTGGAATCAACACGCGAATTAATCGTGCCTCTACTCATAACGCACAGTGTATGTCGCGCTGTCTGGCTCACGTTACTGAGGAATATTACATCGGACAATGTCTACCGTCTAATTAAATACGACTAGTCTGATCATTGGTTTCCAATAATAGCTGCAATATCATTCCAAAGTATCACTGATCCAGCCCGCATGCTATGCACCATACGAATTCAATGACCTACATGCTAGAATCAAATATGCTATACATACTCAAGCCCTGTCTGTTGGTTCATTGACTGCTGTTTCACTGAGTAGCAGCTAGTGGACAAATGGTCGGGACTTGAGTGTGCATAGGATATTTGATTCTAGCATGCACGTCATTGAATTATCGAAATGTTACCACCTCTTATCGCACACTGTGAACTCCAGAACAAAAATGCTGCATTTTCGAACTTACACTAACGTAATATATTTTGTTCCTCTCGATGTGGATATATTCCCTCCAAAATATTGATTTCCAATGTTGACCCATCATGTATTTAACAACGTCTACTATAGTGGATCCCCTATAAATTTAGCACTTTTTATTTTATCAAATTTGTTATTATATATCGCTTTTTAAAAATGAACAAAACTCCAAAATCGTACTGTACACGAAAGTTAGCGTATGAAGCCAATATAAAACAGTTTTTTTAAATTATTATTTTAGGCAAAGCGCTCATGTAAACCTCGCTTTACGGAGAACAGTCTGTATCAGTACCAGGTTTTTCGTCGAGCTCTTCACTGGTATTTCTTCTGCTACGTTGGTTTATCTGGCAACAGCGCCGCCTGTGCGCTCCAGGACAACGTTGCTACTGGAGCGTGGGAGACCCGCGCCAAAAATACCACCGCGCTGTTCGTTTGACGGCGAACCCCCGTCACCTGCGGCCAAAGGGGGATAGTTTTTTTATGTACGTATGCGCCGGTAGGTGGGTGGGATAAAACTGCGAGCGGAGATCAGGTGGCCGGTGAAAGTCGACCGGAGCGTTGGCGGATGCGCAATTTTCACGCCTCCAGGGGTGAAAGTCAGAGTCGCATGTCAGAGCGGCGAGCTCTGACCAACGCACACTAGTCTCTGACAGAGAGAGATAGTGGTTTGGCTTGAAAAAATAAACAAACGAGACCAACTAAACTAGAAAATTTAGCTTCGGACAATCGAAACGTTTGATTACATGTTCGCAGGCACCTTGTAGTCATTCCCCGCTAGTGGGAAAATAAGTTAGCAAAAATAAAACTTAATTAAGTGGATTCTATTTTATATATGGGTGACAACCAGTTTTTTTTGCAGATCGGTTCAATTAAATTCAACTTTTTATTTACTTCAACATGCTTCGATTGTTTATGTTCACCCTCAATCCCTAATTTTTTTTTTTTTTTTTTCAAAATTCTGTAATTATTTTCCGTCCAATTTTGAGCCACGGTAATTAATTGAAGTATTATCATATAAATAGTCATTCGCATTTTCATTTCTACGTTTTAAATGTCATAATTGACTGTCGTTACTCATTAAAAAAACAGTAAGTGATGATTTTTAATATAAATTCATAACACACACACACATATCTATCGAGTATGGATATAGGTATCCTTTGTAATACTCACTGCAGGGTTAGGCAGGTTGCTTATATATTCTCAGTTTACAAAACCGTGTAATGTCACAGAATATTTAGGAATACAGAAGTGAAATAGTCGGCAGGAAGGCGAACTCAGTCACACACGCCAGCAAAATGGCTTCCCTGGCCAGCAACATGGCGGAAACACCTACTGCCAATCAGCGTGAGGCAGCTGCTCTGCTAGTTGGCAGCCAGGCCAATAGGAAACCTGTAGTAATATGCAGGAGCCAAACAGACACGGGGCTGGAGTCTACAGCCTCGGGCAGCCAATAAGCGGCCAAGTTCGCCTATATCAAACGAGCTGCCACGTCATTTCACGTCTGTATTACTATTTAGTCTGTGGTAATGTGGAGCAGAAACTAGGTGAGGTGCAGTCGTTAAGCACTCGATTCCCATTAGGGTTTGACTTGGGTTCAATTCCCTTCACAACCAGGGTTTTACGACATTCCTCCAGAAAATTGACAAGGTGGTTTCTTAAGAGTTTGTGGACCCAGGTGACAGAGTGATGCTGCAGCGTGCTACGGAGAGTATTTTTTCTTGTATAGCTATTTAAATGTTTCCAAATGTGTTTATCTACGAAAAGAAAACACACTTCAAACTATGCCCCTATGGTTTTGCAAATCATAAGCCACATAGGTGATTGCTTTGTTAGGTTTATCAAGGAATATTTAACCGTGCTGCTAAAGATATTTAGTTTCTCTTCTTCGAATGATAAAACGTTTTGTAATGTATATTAATGTTCGAAAAGTATATTAGGCAATCGTTTTACAGTTTTTGTATATCAGATGTTCTGGAAAATTACATAATTTTACTCGGATAAATTATTTCTCAAAAATCACTTCACCTGCAGAGCGTTGTAATATCAGTAATAATATTTGCAGATATACCGAAATGATCACTGAAATATTATTGGTCAGTTGCAAAAAGGAAGTTAAAAATAAATTTTTACTAAGAATCCTACAGAGCAAAAAAACACAACTACAGATTGAATTAAGACGAAGAATCATGTGAAATATAATTCTAATGTACTGTAAAACAGCGTTAAATATCATCATCTCATTTTCGTAGTCGTTTCTGACACGTCGTGAAAATTTAGTAAGTATTTATAAATACACCTAGCTCTTACATTTATGATTACCCAAAAATAATGTACTATTTAACAACGTGAATATCATTTCACAATTTCAAACCACGAGCTCCTGACTAAAGGAATTTTACTTTTGAATATTACCTACTTTTACCAGGCTGTTAATAATTTTTCTCACGATTACTTGTAATTGTGGTTTGCTATCACAAGAAAAGCTACTCAACTACATAAAGCTATGTGAATATATGTTCACAAAAATTTTTTTTTAACGCATGTTGTAGTTCGCTTTAAATTTCTTAGTGCTTTGAGTTAAAGTTTTTTGAAGTTTTGTTTAGATTAATTTTGAATTTCAGTTGTATTAAACAGACAAATATTTAACACCACATAGCCTGTATCAACTAAGATTTAAATGCTATTGTCAGGTAAATAACAGCCAGACAATGTTTCAACAACTGTGTTTTATTTATTTAAATTTTTAAAAAATCAATTTTGCCAATGCATCCAGACGATTTTTTTTTTCTCCTCGCACATTCGGAAATGCATTCACATGTTATGTACTTTGGGTGTGTAACATCAGTTTCATCAGAACCTGATATGAAATGCGTTGTTCGTGGTTATAATTTTAGTTTTCTTTTATTAATACGTGTGGATTTAATTAACGACGGGATATTCCATGTTGCTTATTTTTCCTAATGGATAATAGAATGCATAATTAACAAGTATTTCACAGGAGATATTTCTGCTTGGTGATTGAACGTGTGTGTGTGTTTGTGTACTCTTAATTTACATATCGGATTTCGTATTTTGAACAAGAGTGGGAATAGACTAAACCAGATTAGCACTAATTTGTTTTGGTTATACCCAAACTGCGATTTCGGTACAAATTTTAAGTGTGTACCAACATAGTTAAACTGGAACGGTTGACAGAATCACTTTGCCTGTGGCAACAAACAAGTATCATGTTAATTTTGTCACATAAATGTTGCTTTTTTTTAACGTATTTTCTTTAAATAATGACACTTATGAAAGAGTCTTACGATAGGCGTACATTACAAAGTGAATCGTTTTCATTGATACATGACGCATTAAGTAATGACGCTTAAAATTGTTACTACCATAAACTAAATTTTAATTCATTGACTTATGGGTGTAAATACTTTATAAATCTTGCTAGCTTAATTCCCTGATAGTAAAATGAATTTTCAAACATTGTTTCCTGTTCCATGCACCCTTGTGTACAAAAATAATAAAAGAAATTCGCTACAAATATATATTTTATGGAAATATGTTTGGCTTCTAACATAGTAAAACATCACTAAACATAAAATTATTTGCATCCATGCGCTGCAGGGTTAGGAAAAATTTGATGATTTTAAACACGCTAAAATATATTGAGTGGATATTTCAATTCATCAACGGCACATACATGGTATTCTTGAAATTAGAACTTCGAAACTCACGACATGAAGATAATACATTGAGAAATCTTGGTTTAAAACTTTCAATGGAAACATTTTAAACTTTAGAAGTAGCAAATGAAATAAATTGTTTCACATACGACACTCCGGAAGTTATGTTTTTAAGCTTACGTTTTATGATATCGCAATTTCCCTACATTTTCCAAGTTGTTAAATTAGTTTTATCAAGCACTGCCAAAAAAAAATAGCCCATAAGTAAAAACAAATTGATGAAATATAAATGTCCAATGATAGTTATTAATTTAAAAACACGTGAAGTGTTCAAAAGACTCATAACCGCCATAATACAAACATGTTGAACAAGTTGAGGTGGTCTATAAGTTTGTACTTATAACAAGTTTGTGCATATGATGAGGGCGACCTACTTTTTTTTACGAGGGTATATAGAAACTAGTGAATTTTTCCATGATTTATTTTTCCATCTCACGAAAGAAAGGAGTCCGTTACGCTGCTTTTTGCACTGAAAAAAATAGTATAGTTGCAGGTACCGTAACTGTGTTAAAATAGGGGCAACAAAACAGTTTGGTTGTTGGTACTACTTTGGACAGTTCCTTCAACAATCTGTGTTGTAGAAGAAACAAGGGCCTTGTTGCTGTTACACACCAGATGGTAACTTCTACAAAACATATTGTTGAAGGAACTGTCCAGAGTAGTACCAACAACGAAACTGTTTTGTTATCCCTATTTTAACACAAGTATGGTACCTACAACTATACTCTTTTTTCAGTGTGTATAACGCCTTTGGGTACTGTCTGAAGACAGCGGAAGTGTTGTCGTGGGTGAGTCTGAACAATGAAATTCTTTTTAGTGCGAATGCTGGACTGTTAATGTTAGAGTACTGCACATCAGGACCTTACCAGTACCGGTTTTACTGCTTTGGGTACCGAGGCATCTGATTACACGTCGCAGGAAACATCCCGTGGGGGGTTTCTGCTGTCTACTCACAGTAAGCTAGAGACATGCAAAATTCGCGTTATTTTTTGTGACATCTGACTAGACTCCAAGTGACTATAGGCTCGTTCGACGTCTCCCGCTGGCCGATATTGTCGTGACTTGCCGCGGAGAATGTTTACACGGTAGAGAGGCCAATCTCTGTGATGATACAACACTAGAGACATGAACTTTTCGCGAAAAGAAATTTGCCTCACTTTGTGTTAGTGACTTGTGTGCACGTCTGCAGACTTGCTTCACGGTCAGAGATTGGATGTTTTGACATTCGTGTGTCGTGGGGTTTTACACGCAAATCACAGACGTGTGGTGTTACAGTAACCTTATTGTGATTGGTTCAGTCAAATGAGAAACGTCACAGTTCAAAGGCACGCTGCCAATATATATGAAGCAGAACTGCAGACGTGCACATAAGGCACTGGAACAAAGTGGGGCAAAATTCTTTTCGCGAAAAGTTCATGTCTCTATACAACACACGTTAATGGCAAAATACAAAAGTTCGTGGCCAATTGAATTGCAGATTGTGCATCAAAATTATAACGCGAATTTCGCATGTCTCTAGTCAAAACAGACCGTCGCACAAAAGAACATTCCAATTGCTTAGGAAAGTATGGGACAGGAGAATGATTTTATGATTGTATACATACGAGTGGCGCATATATATCAGTATCCAAACTCGATAGATTTGCATAGTAAATTCCTAGTGTATGAACTTGAAAGGTCATCACTAGGGCTCCGTAAATTTTCGCGAAGAGATATTTGCACCACTTTGTTTCAGTGCCACATGCAGTTTTGCGTCGTGGTTAGTGGAGTGTGTCTTTGCGTAGCTTCGTCAGTTAATTGACTGTGCCAGTCAGAACAAGGTCATTGACACGGTACACGCCTGTGATTAGCGGGTAAAACTCCAATACAATGTCAGTTACAAACGTCTAATCAATCACGAAGTATGTGCACGCGTAAGGCGTTGAATCAAACATGTGCAAAAATATGCCCGCGAAAATCAAGGGTTCTTAGTCATCACTAATTTCAGTTTTCTGATTTACGACTAAAAATAATTTTAGTTCAAGCAGAGTATTGCAAACTTAAATAACTATTTATGCACTAATTTTTTTAATTATTTGCTTGGATCAAATTCGAATGAAAATAAACGTGGTATTTTAAAATATATCAGTTAGTACTTGATGTGTACAAACGTACAAACGTCGATGTAAGTGCTGCTACGGCAAAATGGTCTGACCATTCGCCTCCTGCCAAGGTAATCTGGGTTCGAATCTCGTGCTGTAGCTCCCTACTCGCGCATGTGGGAAACGTCGGGCGTTGCTGTTGGCTGGTAGGTTTGTGTCTGAGCAAATTAGCTCAATTTACATTACATCGCTGTACCATACTCGCGCCTCGTGGTATTCTTACCACAGCGCTCAGCAATCATATAGACTAGATCAGAGAACACAATCAAGGCTGTCAAAATAAACTTATCTTTTTACCTTGTGCATTTCTGCCAATATCAAAACACACATATTTGTGTTTGGAAGGTTTGTGTAACCGTGACAGCATGCACTCATTCACACACACTCACAAAATTTAAAATGCGATTTGCATATGTAGTTTTAAAAAAAAATATGTACCAAGTCAGTTCATTCATTGTTATTTGTAACTCCTATCGCATAATATTCGATACGTTTTTAAGCATAATGTAAAACTTTTCAAAACGAACGTAAATAATCCAACTTCAGGTGTTACTTTGTCGTGTGTGTATATGTATGTATACATAATATTAAACGTCATCACACAAGTTGGTCAGCCCAATGGAAACATATCGCTAAAAATTAGTAGGAAGTTTTTGTTACATATTTAATTTTTTTTACGGCAGCTTTTTTTATATTTTTACTTTTTTTCGCTAAACAATACAGTCATAAAATAATTAATGAGCTATATGTTTCTTGCAATCACATGGCAATTAGTAATTGTTGTGCTGGTATTGGACTGGGGAATGAAACAATAACGCATCGGAAATTAAATGAAGCATTCTGTTTTCCCGCATCATATATTCAGGGCCTGACAGTGGTGTGGTGCACTAATGGTTCGTCAGAAAAGTGATGCTGGACCAATCACAGAGTTCCTTCTGTTTAATATAAGTCGATCCGGTAAATGTGAGCAAACGTAACGTTCAACGAATTGGCAAGATGAGGACTTCTGTTCTCGTTGAACGTAAAGGAAAATATGTTGATAATAGCATGCAGTGAGTTTACTAAGAAATCACTAATCATCCTGGATTTGAGCCAACATAGAGAAAACATAAAAGCGAATACTGACTGAATTGCGTTTTCAGAGGCCTACATTACGTAAGTAGAAGTACAGGTCTGGACCACGGTCGTAGAAGAACAGGTCTGGACACTCGCCTATCTAACAATGTATTTTTCTTGACCCCCTTGTTGTTTGGCTGTAGTTCAAGTTATCGAGAATGTCGTACTTTTTGGCGCTGTTTTCCGGGCGGCCGGACTCAAAATCCGTCCACTTTTTCCATTGTTAAATTTATAAAGTAAATAAAGATTGCTGGAGCCTTTTCTTAAATTTGTGAGCGAAGAAAGAATTTCGTAAATTGATAAAAAAAATACATTTTAATAAATTGTTTATCTTAGTGGAAAGGAAGTAGGCGGAGTTTAGTTCGACCGCCCTAACTACAGCACCAATAAAACACAATATTCTCGGTAACTTGGTGAACTACAGCCAAACAACAAGGGGGTCAAGTTTCCAGGCGAGTGTCCAGACCTGTTCTTCTACGACCGTGGTTTGGACCTTGGAGGTATTAGTCTATGGAGTGGCATCTGCCGTACATTTCAATGGTAATCGTGTGAAGTCGAACATTTTCGAACTGCGCATGCGCAGGACGTTATTTTCATTAGTCGCCATATTTTGGGTGGCAAACCAATAGCAGAAAGCAATGTAATTATGTAATTTTTTTTACAAAAATTCGCGCAAATTCTCTATTTGAATCGTACACAACAGTTTACAATTGCTTCAGAAATATTAAAAAAAAAACCGAATTAGCTCTCACTGTGTGTATTTACTTTATAAACTTGATGAATTTAAATAAAAGTTTCTTACCTGTACAAGATAATCTTCTGCAGCGATCGAATCTGTTTGTAAGGCCAAGAGCTGCACAAATGTTCACCATAATGTGTAGTTAACAAAAAACTAAAACATTTTCATCCAGCTCTATGCTATGTTTACATGTTTTTGCCACCACTAGCTCTATCCTTGTCTTTAAACGTCGTCTGTTGGCTGGCTTCAAATTTGCTCAAAAGCTTCCACTCCATACACTAATACCTCCATGGTCTGGACCACGGTCGTAGAAGAACAGGTCTGGACACTCGCCTATCTAACAATGTATTTTGCTTGACCCCCTTGTTGTTTGGCTGTAGTTCATCAAGATACCGAGAATGTCGTACTTTTTGGCGCTGTTTTCCGGGCGGTCGGACGCAAACGTCTTCCACTTTTTTCCATTGTTAAATTTATAAAGTAAATAAAGATTGCTGGAGCCTTTGCTTAAAATTGTGAGCGAAGAAAGTATTTCATAAATTGATAAAAAATACGTTTTGATAAATTGTTTGTCTTAGCGGAAAGGAAGTGGGCGACCGCCGTAACATCAGCGCCAATAAAACACAAAATTCTCGGTAACTTGGTGAACTACAGCCAAACAACAAGGGGGTCAAATATCCAGGCGAGTGTCCAGACCTGTTCTTCTACGGCCGTGGTCTGGTCTGGACACTCGCCTATTTACCAATGATATGGTGTTGACTCATCTATGACTGAAAGCGCCACTAGCAATGAAGTGTAGTTTTAACATTGCTGTATAGCGTCTTACTAGCAGTTCTCCTAGCAGCTCCAGCACGAGTTTGCTCCATGTAATCCTATTTTCGCAATGTTAATACAACCCCAGAGTGCCAGTGGCACCAATCAGTCATAATGGGGTCAATTTTCAACTCCAGTGTCCAGACCTGTTCCTCTATGGCCGTGGCCTACATACTATCCGGTTCGTAGTAAACTGTTTCAACAAACACGGAATACAGAAGGGACTCAAGAAGTTGTACATATTTGCATTTTTTTTTTTACGAAAACTATGAACTACAGAACAGAATCTTCGTCTTCATTCAGTTCAGTTGGATAAGAGCTCAAAATAAAGTTTCAGTCCACCTGAGAAACTGAACTGAGTTATATAACTCAACTCTTAATTTATTCCTATCCGGATGTGCTGAAAATAACATTTCAAAATTGATTCTTCAGTTCATTCCAGATTAAGTCCGCATTAAAAATCTTTCATTAACTCAGTAAAATCTATCATTATTATATCTGCGTTTAATTTCGTGGGTGAGCTTTCAATATTTTTTGTAATATGATTCATTACCTACTGGAAACAAGTGCGGAAAACTTAATGAAACAGAAAGGAGATGGCATTTCACAAAGATAGCCGTTTATATTCTTCAAAAATTTATAATTCTAAGACTGTGTTATCTGGTTTTTAATAAACTTAAAACACAGTGTTATTAACTTTATGGGATTTTAATATGACTGACTAGAAGAGTACAAGGGTAAATTTTAGTGGCTGTGAATGTTACAAACGATTTAAATTTAGGATATTTTAGTACTGACGTGAACAAAGACCAAATTGTCATAAAAATTATTGGTAATCAAAAAAGGTTGGATGGTATCGTAGAAGTTTGTCAGTCTCATTTCATGCAATATGTTTAATAAGTTTTCTTTTCCTTCTAATTTTCAGCTTTATGATCCAGGCCACAACACCTTCTCTTTACTGCTAAGCATTATTTTACATCTAAGTTCACAAATTCTTATAAGAATATTTTTCAAAATTTTTCGAGATTTCATTTTGGTCTCGTGTCACTGGTTGTCGGAAGTGATCTAATAATTATTTTGAAAGCCGTAATAATGGGGTAAAGATATATAGGTAATTCAAGTTTTCGTCGTCTATATATCGCGTGTTGACTAATTATAAGGTTCCGCATTTTCTATGATTAACCCAACCCATTTTCTGATGCCGGTTTACTTCAGGTTGTTGCGACAAGGTAATTTTAATTATTGAAACCTCCTGCCGCAAACAAAATAATTTAATAGCAAAACATGTAATGACCACTACCGTATACAAAAATACTTCACCATACCATTTGCTAACGAATATGAAAGATATTCAAAACCAACGTTTTCACAGAAAGCATATGATGATGTTATTAATCCGTATTCGGAAATTTATTACTTATTTCTCCTTACTTTTGATTATTTAAAGAAATATTTACTTAAAGTTTCGGTTTTTCATTGCGAATTTACCATTAATATTTTCTTCAGACAAAAACTTTTATTGTATAACTTTACCTGAATTTTTACAAGGAAATATCTCGTAAAGTTTATAAGTACATTAATTAACATCCTGTACACATACAGATAAACAACACAAAGACGCAAATACATGTAGATATATAAACACACAAATATGCCCACATATTACGTATGTGTGAAATAATTTGCTCATGACCGAATATTTAATAACGCATGCTGGATTTTGGGAGCAACAATGAGCGGAATAGGAAAATTTTCACACTCTAGACACGTATAGGTCAATCGGGATAAAGTGATACTTTATTTAAAGATGTGGATAACCGTTTGCCTATAATGTAACTAACATATTCTTTATTTATAGCTCAATGTGTTAGCCCTCTCAGGTATCTCTCGCCTCGTTGATTAATACAGATATCACTATACTCATTTCGAAGGGGAATGGAGAGAATCTACTTACAAGGATCATTCTAATGCGAGTAGGATTTGTGATGGAGGGACTAAATCGGATACACTTCTCCGTGAAATACGTGAAATACGTGAAACAAAGTGAAACCAAGGTAGCGACCACAACGTCTCTAGAATCGGCATACCACCTCAGCCGATGATGAGCCGACTAGCCTCCCACACAGCACAGGATTTCCTAGGGATATCCCGTAAACGTCCCGAATGTACGAAATACATCTCGGATATCCTATGAATATCCCAGTGATGATGTAATATCACTTAATTTGTATTAAAATTAACGAGATTATGCATTATAGGGTTGCTTAGATAGTAATTAAAATATAAGTTAAAATTTTCATGAAAATATAATTTAAATATAATTTTAGCGTTTTTTTTTCTAGCCGACATAGACCTTGGTAAATTTCCCAAGTATATTAATTGTTTATTTCTAAAGTACAGCGCATACTAAAGGCGATTCAGGATAAAGTGAGCACTCAACAAAGCTCTGCTTTTCAGCCAATTCGTATCTTTCAACGCGTAGGCCTAACGATCACCGACGGGACATGTCACTTAATCTTCGTGCGTGTATGATAGGATGTGCAGTTATTATGATTCGATGCAGTTAAATAAAAATGTATTAATTATATTACATACAGTTATGTCGATTTCGGTTGATTTTGTTACTGTATTGTTGTATATAAATAGGAATACACACGGAACTATATTGTGTAATTTCGCTGCCAACCATACAAGCAGTAAGGCACCTGTAGTTAATGTTGAATTATATGCAGTAACGGCTAGTAATATTTTTCAGAGGTTAAATTTTTAGTGCTCACTTTATCCCGAATGACCTATATGAATATCCCGAACGTGTATATGTAGGTTATCCAGATTGATAATTTCTTGACATTGTTAAGTACATTTAAGGTAACACTATGTATAGTTAAAATGAATTAATAGTTTTGTTAATTAAATCATTGCTGTAATGACTGCATAAAAGTGTTCCTAAAATGCAGTAAGAAATATTTACTTCCGAAATAATTAGCAATGCTACAAAATAGTCGTACATGCCCGCCCTTAATTTGAATTATCTGAGTCTCCTGCTGTGAATAACCATTGGCGTTTCACAAGAAAATCTTAATAAACAAATCCTCTACATTTTAGATGAGTTTTTTCATATGGGTAGATAGTTGTTAACTGTTTAACAGTAAGATAAATTGTACTATTAATACAAATATTTACGAAAAAAAATATATAAAATATCATATGAAGATAGTTTTTCTCTCTCAGCGTAACTGTTATGGGAAAGTCTTGGCATGTTAACTAGCCAGGCGATGTCTTGAAGTGATTGTTAGCATGCTTACCTGTAACGTTAGAAATTAATGAATGAATGATTAGTATTGTGGGAGGCGCTTGACAGCTGGGTCATCAGTAGAGACCTGAATAATTCGCGGGTTCACTGACTTCTAGGTTAGCCTCCAAGCACATACGTGTATTCAAGCAGACAACATCTGTTCACTGGCTGCTCGATGACGTAGTGATATGGGCCTGCCTTTAGTTGCTTCTGTACTATTGGCTAAGCGACTTAAAGCAAGTGTCAAATAAGTCACGGGCCAACTGCGAAAGATGAACGAACATACAGTTGCTGGAATTATAGCTTGGGGCCAAAAGAAAACGCAAATTTTTCAGGCCTCTACCTAAAAACCAAATAAGCACTAAATCTTCCACTGGAAGAAAAATCCTATATTATAAAGAAAAAAAAAAAGAATACTCCACAAGAGTCACACAGAAAAACTGTTTGTGTGTGTGTGAATATATACTAACACAACAACGCTTTAAAAGGGTTGTTCACGCATACAGATATACGAATCACAACAAACGAACAAAACATAATCAGAACAAGTCACAACATGTTAAAAAGGCCCGTCGCACGTAACGAGGATCGTACGTTGCTCGCTGAAAATGAAACGTTAGGGTTGTGGGGTTGAATCCAACTACACTTTCGATAGGAAATTAATATCAATTAAAGTATTAGAAATTGATTGTACATAGCATAAAAATTTAGCAAAATAATTATTATCATAATGAGTTTCTTTGTGTTTCTTTCGCGCGTCCCAAGTAGATCCTGTATGGATATCCTTAAAGGATGTCCTACGATTTCCCTAAAGCGTTGATTTGATAGTCCCACTGATATCCTAGGGATATCTTAGATTATCCATATTATATCTTGAAAACACTACGACGTGGATATCCTTCGACGTTCCTGTTCTCTGTGGGCTATGTATGGACGATGAATCCAACCAATCAGAAATCAGGTTCTCAAGGAACAGGGCGTACCAGTCTACAAAACTCCAGCTTCAGTCAGTTGGCTTACACGACTTCCTAACGATCGCAACTACAACGACCGCTAAAACATTAAAAGACACGTGAAGACAAAAATTTCAACGTTGCTAAAACCCAAAAGTCTAAATGTCTTATTATTGCAAGTAAACTCTCAAAAAAGTTTATCACAATGATAGAGTCATCGGGGACATCTTTGTGTGAAATGTGATTTTGTAATTCTGTGAATAAGGGAGGCGTTTCGCACCTGTATAGCTATAGAAAGTTAGTCCAAAATAAAATATAAATACGTAATTTAGAAAAACATTTGTATACATATTTAAACTGCCCATACCAATTACAGTTGAAAATGACTAGAAGCCAACTATTTTATCAGGGGAACATAAAGCGGAATTTAAGTACCTTTTCGTCCCGGAGTTAAGAAGTTTTCAAGTTTGATTTTTTTAAGGCAAAGGATTAGAACGTCTGTTCGAGAATATTATTACATTGTTTCGGTACTCCTTTTCGAATCGTGTTGAGTATACCAATAAGACAGCGACAGAATGGACGGAATGAATGCGAGGGAGAATGGTTGGTTCCGAGTAGCAAGTGGGCGAATTTGCTATCAGATTCCGCTTCGTTCGTCTTGTAACGTCTGCGTTCCCCACCCTCCCCGCTCACGTCATCATGCTCTGGACCGCCGGACGTGGTTTGATGACGCCGAGCGCAAGAGAGAAACCCGCTCTCGATCATGGTATCGACCGGAGAACCTTTGCCTCCCAGCCCCCGCAGCCCCTCTTAGATGTATCCTACCCCCTTGGTATAACCGGTCACTTGTGTAATTCCTCCGTGCGTCGATGGTCCGTTGCCTCGCAGTTCTCTGTGTAGCTTTCCTCCTTTCACTACTCCAACCATTTTTCACCCCCTCCCCCTAAACTTTGACGAGCTCTCCCTTGCATTCTTCAATCGCGCCCCGCCTTGCTGCCAACCCCTCGCATCATTACTTCCACCGGCGGACAGTCTGGCATTAGGAAACGTTTCTGGAATCGCGTACAGTTGTGGCCTTGGGAGAAGTCCCTTTTTTTTTCTCTAGAGTTCGCCAAATGCCCAGCCTTATAGATCTTGAGTGAAATAATTTGAGGTGACGTGTCACTTATCCTAAATTTTTCGGGGAGCTCGATCGAAAATCATATGGCTCAAAATAAATCATGAAATCGTTCTACTTATAGTGGTCTATGTTTTGTATTTATTAAAACTTAAGTTCTACCACTAATAGTTTCAGTATACGAAACTGTTCTTAAAGGACATAACAAAACGCATGAATAAAAATATAATATTAGTCCTATGAGTATAACAAAACGCATGAATAAAAATATCATATTAGTCCTATGAGTATTAACACTGTAAATACATGAACGTGTTAGCGTAAAACACTATAGGAACTATTTTTCTAGCATAAAAACAAACAAGTAAGTACACATATGAACTTGGTTCCAAGCCATTTTGAATGGTTCTATTCGTCACAAGCTTCGCTGTTGTAGATTTACGAATAGCTGTGTAACACAGAAGTAAATAGTTTTCACACGCCCACGACCATACGAATTTTTTTTGTTTGTTTTAAAGCAAGGACCACAATTATTAAATAGTTGCAACAAAATATTTACACACACCCACATGTATGAAATAGTTTCAGCATGAAAATTAACATTCAAAAAGGTGTAATATACATAGTTTGTTGTTTTATTCGCTAATTTCTTTACATGAACGTAATGAATTTAAATGATTTGTTGGACATTAGAACGTACCACTTCCAATATTGAGAACCAGTTAAAGATATTAAATGTAGTTATAACGTTTTGGTTATTTTATTTTCTCTTCCGTTAGCATTCTCAGGTTTGCAACGTAGTTTCTTGTTTCCTTTTGTCTTTAATTTTTTAAATGAATTAATGGAAAATGCAAATGATAAGGTCAAACTTTCATCTTTATTTGTATCGCAAAGTAGACTATACTTAAACTACAAAACAGTGAATAAAAAACTTATCAAAGAGTTGAAAGACCTAATTACGGAATTCGTTAACAGTCGCAGTAAAATCTACGCAGTTACATTTTATGCGCCATTTAACACACTACTTTTACATTAATATTTGATGTTATCGTCATGAGATTTAACTTTAATATCGAATGCTAAGCATTAGAGGAAAAAAGCGTATAAAGACTCAACTTAGGAAATATCTACTGGAAAAAAAATACTAAACGCTAATATATATGTCCATGTAAAGAGCATGTTTGTATAAGCTGACGAAGTGCTAGAGATCCAGTGGGTATTGAACGCTGGCAAAAGGAATTGGAAATAACTATTTGAAGAAAAAATTCCTACACCTAGAGTAACAAAAATATTACGTTCATGTAAGTTAGAAAATGCCCATATTTGTTCCACAATTAACAGTATATGATGCAGCATGCAAGGTGGTACCGTGGAATGCCATTGTAGATATTATTGGAAACTACAAACCAGATATGTCGTATTTAATTAGCCACTGATGCGATGTAGCATTATCCACTGTAAGATGAGCCAAACAGCGCGACATGCAGTTGTAGTACAATAACAGTCCGTTTTCGGGCCATTGTTCGTAAAATATTTTTATTCCTCAATATGTGAGGATATTTCTCCAAGATTTCGAAGTGCAATTTTATACGTGCCGGTCTGTAGGACGGGGAGAAATAGTAGCACCTCGAGAAAACCCCCCACCGACGGAAATTTCCCGTTTTCCAATGTTTCTGTCTGCGAGAGTCGAACCCGTATCGCCGTAGGGGAAGGTAAGTGGTCGAAATATGACTGCAGGATGTTCAATGTTATATTTTTCACCAACTAAAGCATGGACGTAATGGACACACACGTTTAGTAGGATAGCCCTGAATTACTTTAGATTTAATTTTGTATGCCTTATGACTAGGGTCATAAATTTTTCGCGAAAATAATTTTGCGCCATTTTTTTTTTCAGTACCTTACGTTCACATCTGCAGTCCTGCTTCATACTCAAGTGTCTTGGGGTTATTTTCGCAAATCACAATACGCGTGGGGTTGCAGTATCGTTACTGTGATTGGCACAGTCGAATGAGAGATGTCACTTCACGTAGACACGCTGCCAATAACCATGAAGAGAAGCTGCAGATGTGCACGTAAGACACTGGAACAAACGGAGGCAAAATTCTTTTCGGGAAATGTTCATGGTCCTACTTCTTACATACCGTTTTCTAAACGGTCAAACGTCCGGGTCTTTTTGTTTAGCTATTTTATAATGCTACAAACCTAACTGTTCCATACATGTTTTCATATCCGCTTTTAATGGACATTTAACAATTTAAGTGGAATTAGTTAATATTACCTCAACAACGCATGTCATATTCATGACATACAAAGAGAAGGCATTGCATAATGGTAACAGAGATAGTTGTTATTTAAGAGTAGCTAGACGAAGATTTGGAAGCAAAAAGGTAACGAAAAATGCTAGTGTATGTGTATGTGTGTATATATCATTATATATAATGATATATATAATTGCATATATATTTACCAAATGCTTAATGATCATTAATTACTTTATCAATGGATTTGACACGATTTCAATTACTAATTTCTAATTAGTTGCATGACCTCTTACTAGCAATGCCCCTACGTGCTTAGCTCACTATAAATGTCAACAATTTTATGAATCCCGGAAATAAAATAACTGAAAACTATAAAAAAAAGTTCAGACTGGAATGGTGGATAAAGAGATTAGCGCACTCTTTAAATGACTACGTCTGCTAGTAAGTTTTATTACTGTACTTAAAAGAGGAATAATATATTTTAGGTGCATAGCCCAGCAGTATTTCTTTAGACCAAATTAGCACACCCGTAACATTTTAAAAGCTGTTTCATGCATATTTTATCTTTTGCTGTTGTTCCGTGATTTTATCTTTACGACGGAAACTCTGCTAATAACACAGGAGAGCTGCAGTAGCTCGAGTGTGCAAATATCTTTTAAGGGTAATTTAGTACTTTTAACGAGAAAATCCAAGTGAAAAAGTATTTTATGAAGCTCTTAAACTCCAACACTACGTTAGGCTGGCAAAATTACTGGAGTATTTTGAGGACTGTTTGTTACGTATCAACTATGAACTAAGGGGGATATATATATATACATATATATATATATATATATATATATATATATATATATATATATATATATATATATATATATATATATATATATATATATATATATATATATATATATATATATATATATATATATATATATATAT